>QYTT01089687.1:2881-30892 GCA_006980735.1 Dasypogon diadema | reverse complement strand
CAAGAAAGACTCAGTACTACATATTAATGTTATGATGATTCATGTGCTCCAAAAGTGAAACTTCTATATAAGTTGCCAACCTCTGGCTCGAAAAAAAAGTCTACAAGAGTTATGTCTTATATGCATGCGATCAGATATAATAAAAATGGATTAATAGATTTAATGGAGTAGTGTGCGATTTTTTCTAATCTGTTGGGGGAAATATATGATTGGTGATTGGTTGGAGGAATCCTAATTGTTTTTTTATGCAATAGCACTGCGGGATAGTCCGGATAAGCCGGCGAAGGCGGGCGTAATTTGTTTTGGTACTTGTTCATAGTATAATTTCTACAATTTTGTCGGTTACGACGTAAAATATCACAATCCCTATTTTGGCAGAGTAACAATGCTATAATAGAGACAATCATTTTCTTTTCTAGTTATGAACCACAGATTTTCACGTATCTTTGTGTCAGGCGTAGGAATTGATGCGCAAATAATCAGATAAGAATCAGATAAGGTAAGAAGAATATACATCGAAATAAAGAGAAAAGTTCGAAAGACTTGCAGCAATGCATCTGTGATCCAGCTCAGACAATGAAATGCGACGTATACTTATTCAAATATGTGAACTAAATTTGGGGTGCGATCTACTCTTCTGATAGAATTACATGATAAACCCTGTCTAACATGAGAAAGCTCTTTCATTGACGGGACTTTAAAGGCTACGTCCTACAATCCTCATAATCCGTCTAAGCTATCTCTTTCCAAACGGCTTTACGAACTTTTCATTCTAGTACTAGAATAAGCAGGCGCTAGGTGAGATTTTGAGCTAGGTAAAACTATCCACGTGGGAAAGAGTCCTGCTTCAATGCGGTTCCGTCCAACTTTACCGTCTGTCTGTGATACATACTTATAGTAATCGTCCTGCAACCTCCTAAATTTCAGAGGGAAGTCAAATAGTGTCAAGGGTATACATAGTAAAAATACTGACTCCTCTCGAGAAAATCCGGTCAAAGTTGTGGTCTCGATATCGTTGCGATTTGAAGCTTTAAATGAAAGCTGAAAGCCTAATATCATTACAAAGATTCGGTGGCTGCAGATTCTTCAGCGACATCACTGAGGTACTCACTCTCAGGATAAGTTTATGGATTGGGAAATCCGATGTCTTGAAAATGCTTAGAAATTCCACTGAATAGTAAACAGGGTCATCTGTGCATTCAGTCTATAGATTTGTATACCATTTCTGTACCTTCAAACGATTTTAATAACATATCATTAATTAATAGTGGTAGCCTGGTCATTTCTACCTTGCCCGCATAGCCATTTCATTGGTTTATCCTGGATGTGGACAATGTCAAGAAATATTCTCCCAATCAAGTTTTCAACGGTTGCCGCAAGTGCTAGCATCTGGTTTTGTTGGGTTAATAAACTTCTCATCCATTTCAGGATAGTCATCATCACTATTTTCAGCATTCCATCCGAAAATTGGCTAGTGCAAAAATGTATTTACCTCTTTTCATTCCCTTATGGATGAATATATCCTTCAAAACTCATGTTTCACATATTGATAATCTGGACTGAATGATTTAATCTGCATTTCTTAGTGAATGCTCGCATTATAAAAGGAACATATTCTCTAAACTTCACTTTTCTAGGACCGGTGGCTGAGGTTGGGCACTAACATGTCAGTCAGTGCGGTTTGAAATAAATGCTTCGAAAGTCTTTTGTTTATTATTAATTTTTATCTTTTTTTACTTATTTACGCTAAATATTGTGTTTGTTTTATTGGTCTTTTGTCATAATATAATTTGCCTTTTTATTGTGTAAGCTGGTCAACTTAGTACGGATTCACTTTTCCACTGAACGTTGTGTGAAATTATTCACACCACTATCGATATTAGCTCCATCTACCGGCCGTTTGCGAAAATTTGAACTTGATTCACTACAATCTTGCAAGTAGTAGCATTAAGCATTCCTTTGGTATATATAGCTCAAAATTTGGAAAATTGTGGCTTGGTCCACTTTACCTATGAACCACCCATATCTAATATAGATTACTACAGAGCCTAATGATATGCACAAATCGACGACCAACTTATTATCAGCAAAAGGTAATGAAAGTAAACAACAGTCATAAGCCATAGACAATTTTTCTAATGTAGCGATACGTAGAAGAACTGCAAATCGTTCGTATCGAGTGGTGCTTGTATGCTCAGGCAAGCTTTTATTATCTCCCCCAGTGTGTTCAACCCTTGTTTGTAACGCAGTCGCGCTGCCAATCATGAAATTCGAATTTCAATCTATTGTCTCTTGGATAAGTATGGTTTTCGTCGATTTTCCGGAGCCCGTATAACTATCGAGATGAAGTAGAATACTGATTGAGGTGCTACGTAAACCTTGTAACAGTTGCATCTTTATGAGCTTAGCTATTCTTGAGTTTATCCCCGACAAACAGAGAGACACACAAAAGTTCTAAAAACAGCTGTTTATGTCTAGGTATCCTCTATAATAGCGAATAAACCTAGATGTAGGCTTTTATTGCGAAATTGCTGACGGACACTTCAATTTTATTCACATGTTAGACGTATAGATTTTTATGTAAAATTCAAACTGAAAAGTTGTGAAGTTTTTGGTAGAATGGCCCCACGGTAACATAAATGTTAGGTTTGTAGCCAGGAAAATATTAGGAACTAAATAGTAGTAACGGCGAAGCACAGTGGTTCGTGGTCCAATTCGCGCGAACGGCGGAGTCTGTGTTGAAAACTTCTTCATGATAACATTTGCAGTAAGCTGCTTCTCGACTTCTGTCTAACGAAAAGAGAGAAAATATAGTGCAGGTTACTTACCGGTATCTTGAATTGAACACAGTTAAGTTTCGATAAAGGCGGACCAGCTGCTTTCGCGGCAACAACAAACTAACAGACAGTCAGACAAAACTTTTAGAAGTTGTAGATTTCGTCTTAGAGCCGCATATTCTATCTCTCTTTTCAATATTATGCAAAATAAATGGATGCACAGACAGACACTGCCTTCTTATTACTATTAGTGTAGATATGTCATAAAGTAGTTTCCCATGATTTCAATATATCAAATAGGACTGCGTGAAATTATTTCTACATACGCTAGTATGCATTAAAACTCGGAAAATCGATGCATTTTCCAGCCTTTATTAGCTCAAATAATTCCCCCTCGGTTTATTTCTTATTTTCATCTCCTTTTGATGTATTTTGATAACACATCGAAACTTTGTCCAATTTTTTCAAACTAGGTACATATGTCTGTAATTTTTCTGTAAAATTTACCTTTTTCGTTGTACAAAATCCCGAAGTTCTAAATAAGTAATCACGGTAAATATTTCCATAGTAATCAAAATAGAGCAGATATGTTTTTATTGGAAAATTTACAAAGTGCATAAATTTCGTTGTGAAATTCGATAACAAGTGCTCCATAAAAATTGTTTACTAGTGAATTTCTTTTTGTTATTACTTCATAGAAAAGATATAGATGAATTAATACCAAAAATTTAAATAGGTATTTGATGTACCCACAACACAAAAATTACTTGACATCTTGGGCCACTTATATGGACGATTTCGTTATGACTGTCTGTATGTCCTTATGCTATTTCATAAATAATGAATAATTACTTAAAGTTAAAGACTACTGAAAGATAGATTGTTTTGGGTATGAAAGGTTTTGATACAAATGGAAAAGATTATGGCTTTTAATCAATTTTTTAATACATTTACCATTTAAAAAATAATAGCGAAAGATTTCTTTAGTGCAGTAACTTATTTTCGCTAAAAATTAGTATACAATATTTCTGATACGAAAAAATGAATTACCTAAATAAATTGAAGAAATAAGGAAATAGCTCCCAAATAAATGAAAAGGCACTAAAAGTTATAAGACATTCTTTCATCCGGAAACTTCCTTTAAAAATCTTCAGGGCGCTGAATATTTTAATGGGAATTAATTTGACCAAGGTGGCCTCTCCTCATCGAGCTTGCTTTTGTGAATATTTTATGAGATTCCAGGGGTTGTTTCTATAATTACAGTAATTTTACCCTTAGTTTGGAGTTCTAAATTTTTCCATCCTTCGTTAAATATTATATTTTCAATCAGTGCCGATTATTTGCAACAATTTTGAAGGGAATTTCCCAACAGCTATAGTTACTAATTTGAATATAGTGATGGACAAATTTTATGCCTTAATGCTCTTCAATAAATTAAACAATTTAAAATTGAAATCAGCAATGACATTTTCGTGGCCGTAAAATACGTCTAAACAGGAATGTACAGCATTCGCATTCATATACTGCACTCCGCTTGCTAAAATTGCCAAAATGCTGTCACAAAAGTTACGGAATACCAACAAACATCATGATTTCTGATCGTAAGCAGGGCATTAATTTCTTAGTTCAACAAAATATATATATATATACATTAATTTGTAACTAGATTACTATTCTTATCATAAAATCTTATTTCAATACATATATACAGAAAATAAAAGCGATTTTTTATATAAATTTCAAAACGTGATGACACAAAACCCCCGGCATATATATACTTAACAAACCATGAAGCAGAAATTCTCTACGTGAAGGTCTGGTCCCTCGAATTCAGTCAAATTACATTGATTCTTATGGACCACATGATAAAGCTTTTTGCTCATCACCTGATGGTGCCTAAACTATCCATGCTATGGCAAAATGATCTTCCAAGCAATTTAAGCTCGGTTCTTTGCCTTTCTAATGATATCAAATTTAATATTACTTGCCTAACAAAGTTACATAAAATTTTCAGTCCAAACGAAACTCTAGCAATTTTTCGCTTATATACCAGCGGCAGCCACCGAAAAGCGAGTCAGAGCTCCGTTGTCAGTGCAGTTACAAATATACAGTTACAATATACAGTTACATGGGGGAGGTTCGGTGATTGTATGGGACTCTATGTCAGCAATTGATAATATAATGGAGCAGTATGCATACTTAAATATTCTAAAAAATAACTTGGAAAGCAGCTCTTCTAAGCTTGGTATATCAAAGAAATTTTCATATTACCATGATAATGATCCTAAACATACAGCCCTGAATGTTAAATTATGGTCTTTATAAACTGCAAACATGTTTTAAAAGTCCCTTCACAATCGCCGGACCTGAACCCCGTGGAAAATCTGTTGGCTGAGCTTTCATCGAGACTTTCAAAACATGAAATTAGGAATAAGGGACAACTTAAAGCAATAATCCAGGAATAATAGAGTAGCATTAATAGTAGTGTGACGAAAAAGTTAGTTGAATAAATTCCGGATAGATTAATGCTATAATAAAATCACATGGAAACCCTACCAGATATTATTGAAAAATGGGAAATAGGACGTGCAAAAATACTCAAATTCATTAATTTATTCTCATCAAATCTTTATTTCACCAAGAGGTCTTTACATTGATAGGTCCTTACTCAGACTGTTACCAAAAATTATTTTAAGCTAAAAATATGTCCCTACCATGTCCTTTAAACAACAAATGACTGCCTACAGTCTGCAGACCACTTGTCTTATCTTAAATATTATAACCTCCAATAAAATTATCCTTCCTTGGAAAAACCCAGCAAATATATACCAGACAGTTACTCCTCCGTATGAGCCAGTGCTTAGAGTCAGTAGTCAGTAGTTCCGATGGTTTCTTCACAGCACTCAATATCCTCGGCAATAAAGTTTGTTGCAGCCGTGAAATTAGTCGTCGCGTTCAATTAAAAGAAATTTTACAGCATTTTACCCATTTCGTAATTGCCATTTGTATATTCTAAAATATTCATATGTTTATGAGAACCAAAATATTAAGAAAATTATTTTCGAAAATCCAACAGATATTAACAGCATATATAATTTATTTTGGTTTAATAATTTTCCATTTTTCGTTTATGTTCCATTACTTTTGGGCCATCAAATTTTGTAATTCAAATGAAAACTTCTATTATGCTCTATGTGATAGATAGGGTATATTAGTTTTGATCCAACGTTTGTAACGCATAGAACCAATAATGGTAGAGCAGAACGAAGTATATACATATGCTCAGAATGTAAAAGCAAATCGATTTAAGCATGTCTGCTGTCCGTCCGTCCGTCCGTTCGATAACTCGAGAACGAATTGAGCTAGAAGGCTGAAATGTGGTATATATTGCTTTGAGAAAATTTGTAGATCTAACATCGAAAATGAGACGAATTTCCCTACTCCTTCAATAGGCCTCCACATTAAATTTTTGGGTTATTGGGTGTAATTCCGATAGGGAACAACGTATAGCTCTCAAATTTAGTAAGGAGCAGTTTTATGAGAAGCTTAACCAATAAAATGAAAATCGCTCATATTTCCCTCCTCCTAGTCGGAAAAACGAAAATAGGCCACGTCTCCCCAATCCTTGGTTTGGCCGGCATATTGGATTTCCAGATTATTAGATATAATTAGAAAAGGAAGCAACTTATCACTCTAAAATTTTGTACAGAAAAGTTTTATGAGATGAATTGTATTTATATCATATAGGGTACCAAGTAATCAGCCTAAGGCTATAATATAACATCAGCACAATGATCCCAAACTTAAAGCTTTCTATTCTCAGCAGTATCAACCTCCGGGGTTTCTTTAAATTTCGCCTAGGGGTTACAGATTATGTTGAATTACCAAGTCTGGTTTTACTATCGGAAATTAATCGGATTTTTGCTGCCATTAAAAGTTAAAAAGTCAGAAAACAACTCGATGGTAACCTTACTGGGAAGAACCTGATAGCAAGCGCACCGTCAGCGGTTTTAGGGCGGAAAAGCTTTTACTTGGGTTCCTGACGATGCCTAGTGGCTGATCATGTGACAGCAAGTTTTTAGGCGATCGAAAAGTAAATTCCTAGTGTGTGATCTGGGAGGAGGAGTGAATTAAAATTAGCGAACGTTGTGCATAGATGAACTAGTGACTTGAATTGTGAAAAAATTGTGTAAACATTGAATTACAACTAGTTAATTTTGTATGGGTTAATTATTGACCTAAACTGGCAAAAATTGTGCAAGTTGTGAACTGCGACTAGTTGATTAACCAGTTAAGCGTGGAATTTAGTTTTAAAAACCCCCCACAGTGTGCGGTAAAATGGTCCTATTATAAATTTTATGAAAAACGAGGAAGATCCAAATTTGTTTTAATAAAAACTTAACAATTTATTTCTGAAAAGGTTATTGTTTTTATAAACTTAAAAATTCTCAAAATATAATAAAATACATTTCGAGTTTTTATAGTTAATGGCAATTTTATGTTTGTCACGACGAGTATACACGTCGAATGCACCGTAATAGAGATTTAGTTTAACAGGTTAAGTGGTGTTTATAAATAGAACTTGTAGCTGACCAAGTAGTGTTCAAGAATTGGAATTATAATATTCTGTATAGATTAATAAAAAACGGCTTAACTGCCGAAAGTTGTGCAACGTTTAAGGATTAAATTAATTGAGTAAGCTTAAGTTGTGTTTATGGATTAGTGGGACTAAAATATAAAATTAGGAAAAAATTGCAATTAGGGGACTAAATCAAGTCGAGTTAGTAGGACTAACAAGGGAAATTCGATATTGCGATTGAGGGTAGAAGTAAAATAAAAATTCAGGCACTCGCCGGAATTTCCCCTGAAAACAGAGGCATAACATAATTTTCATAACAATATATGTAGTTGTGTTTATCGAAAAATATTAACGATGAATTTTGTTGTTGATGAGAATAACGAAAACTAGACAACTGGTTCGCTCATTCCGATTTTTTCCTTGATTTTAAATACGAAAATTGAACATTGATTTCAGGACGTAATAACTCTGACATTTTCTAACTAGAAATAAAAAGCTGTCATTCATGAAATTCAAATAAAAACAACTCAAATAAAATGCATTATTTCGGAAGGGGGAGGAGATTTATATACTTTTTTCACCTTTCAGCTTGATGCAATCGATAAAAACAATTATTTAAACTGATTGCCTGTATTAAATAATCCTTAAACCTCCACAATGTGGAGGGATTCCCAAGATCTCCCAACACCGCTGTAAACAAACGCTTCAAATCCATATCTGCCAGTATTGTACTGATGAAAATAAATATAATAACTTTGGATCAACAAGCACTGATGTCAGGCAAATGGTTTGAAAACACTTACCTCCCTTCCGTTTTAGTTGTTGTTTAGAGCTGGTTATCAAAACTTCCTGCCATTTTGTCAAAAGGAAATAATAAAAGAATTTAGCGGCAGAAAATTATTCAATTATTCACTTTTGCTAGGTGGACGATTTTCGTAGTGACTCTATATGTGTATGAAACTCTGCAATACTATGTTGCATTTAAAATCAATTTTCTCATCTTCTATTCTGCAGAATCACTCGTACCTACTCGGGGAGAAGTTCACCGAAGGGAATTGCAATTGCATAATATTACATACGCATACCGATGTAGATTGTTATTATTGGATTTTAATTATTCATAGGATTGCAGAATCGAAGTGGATTCTCCGATACATCAGGGAGTTTGTTTCCTGGAAGGATGTTTGTTCTACCCAAATTGTAACGCCTTCCTTTTGATACTGGAAGACGGTAAATAACGAAATAATGGAAATTGTGTTCTCCTAATTTAACATGCTTTGTTTGGATTGGCAACCAATTACATTGCCAAGGGGTGTGGTGTGAAACTGACTTGGATACTTCTTTACTTTTCACTGTACGGGGTGAACTTGATAAAGAAGAACTCAATAAATGTTTGCATTATAAATAATATCTTTTCTTAAATTTCGACGGCAACATGACGTTGTCAGTGGAATTTTTGGAAATATATTATACAGATTTGTAGAAAATAAAGGATATTTCTCTATCATCCATAATATTCCTTCCATGCAGTTAAAATTGCTATTGTAATTTCAGCTGTTATACTAATAGGAAAATCTTTAAAAATTAAGGATGTCTGAAAATTAAACAATTTTAATACATTTGCCGAGGAAAATTTATGGCATACAATTAGGAATATATGTTATAACATTAGGAAACATAGTTGTACTGATAGTGGTTTAGAAAATTTTTCAAAATTCTTTGGGCGTGCCTGGAATATTTCACTAGTTCTCCAGATTAAGCCTCATACGCATGTTACCTGGCACTTAAGAAAGTTTCAGAATCGTAACTGAGACGACAATCCTTGTTGTCGACTTCTTTCCGAACCAAGATATCAGCGTTTTCATTATGTCATACACTCCGACCCTGGCACCCATATTGCCGCATTTTAGAAGGAATCGTAACAGTTACAATTTTCAGAGTAAAACTCAGGCTTTAACAAATTTTTTATAAATTTTATATACTGGTGTCCGGTAATTAGTCAATATGCAGTATACCAACCGATTCTTTGAAGTGTCTTGATCAATATTTGTTCGGAGATCCTCCCCCTCTAAAATTCCCCCCCCCCAACCGACGTCCAAAGATTTTATGTCCTTTGATCCTGCGTAATTCTTATAACTCCTCACAAGGATAACGACCAAATTAATTTTGACCAAAAAATTCACATGATCAGAAAAGCAAATTGGCCACAAGTTTCATATTTTTCATGTCTGACTTTCAATAATTTTTCAAGGTCATAACCGCTCCAAACAAATAAGGCACCATTGGAAAGCCATAAGTGTCGTCTTTTAAATGAACCATGGCCCTTATCCTGTGATGTTCTTGTGAGGAGTTATAAAGATTTTGCAGGATCAAAGGGCATAAAATCTTTGGTGTCCATTTGGATCAGAAGGCGGTGTTTTCAGAGGGGGGAGTGGGTTTCTGAAACAACCTTATCAGAACACTTCAGCGAATGGATTGGTACAGCATATCGATTAATTCCATTATATAAAGAAACAAGAAACTTACCACTTGAGTTTTATTTTCCTAATCAAATATTAATTAAAAGTCGTATCAACCAATCACACATAAGTTTAATTTTATTTAGTAAAAAAATAAATATTTCTCTTGGCTTTTATTATTTTTTTATTTAAGATTTTCTTTGCAAAAGAAAATCGCTGTCCGACTTTTATTATAGCGTAGATATGGAGTATTATAGATTTGTACGTTTTGTACGCATTGAAATTTAAATGATACACAGAAATAAACTATATTGCCATCAATGGGAGAAGAAAATAAATGGCTTAATGGATGTCCGTCTGTCTGTCTCTCCACGCGTTAACTCGAGAACGCTTTAAGCTAGAGACTTGAAATCTAGTAGACTCCTTCAAAGGGCTTGTTCGTAATCGAATTAAACCTTTACCTAGCATTCATAATTTTTAAATTCATTATTCAAATGTAAATAGATCTAGCACTGTATAGAGCTGTGAGGACCTCATCAGGAGTGACGCCCCCGAAGTTGTTATTATTATTTAGGTTAATATCTGTAACAGCACTATCAGAAATAAACCTATTATTCAAAACATCGAGATCAAGGTCGCATTCAGATGGTCTATCAGGACAGACACCAGATATTTTAAGATTTCTTCAGAAAAATTTGGAAGTTCACAGGAGCGTCTCCTTTTTGGCTTTACGTATTACAAGTGTGGCACGGTTACGAAGGGCGTTGTACTCATCCAAGAAAGCAGGGACTCTATAACGTTTCCACTTTTCGTAAGCAGCGTTACGGGCGCACAAGATTTCACAAAGGTGTTCGGTAAGCCAAGATAAGTCCTGGTTCGAGATCTCCCGCCGATAGAGAGGAACATACTTCTCGTGTAGGTAGGACACAATACTGTCAAAAAATTGCATCTGATTATCAACAGACAATATAAAGCGCAGCGGGGCCCAATCAATAGATGACGCCTCCTCAAGGAGACCATCAATATTTATGCGGTTGTAGTTATAATGGAGTATTGTGCAAGGTTGCTGTACAGGGACAATGTCAAGGTCATAAATCGTCATAATTAGGTCGTGATCGAAAATGCCAGGTAGACATATTTGATTGAAGAAAGTGAGAGAGGCATATAAGCTGATAAGAAAACACAAAACAACCAAAGGAAATGAGGAATGGCTGGAGAGGTGAGTGGGATCGTTATTGATACGGTGTAAGTCCAGTCAAGTCTAGAAAAGAATTGGTGAGAGGTCACGGGTTAATAAAATTGAGATCGAAGTCTCCCAAAATAATAACATCCTGGTTTCTAGGAATCAGGTCGAGGAGAATTTCTTGCAATGAGTGCATATGTCGTGTACCAGGCGATTTGTAAACGCAGTCAATCAAACGTTTGACGAAAATAATTCACAGAAAATGTATTTTATCCCCGAAGCATCAAGGTCGTTAGAAAGCAGAAACCTAATATTCGAGCTAATATAAATAGCAACGCCCCACTCTTTGATTCAAGGGATCATGGTTAAGAATGTGGGACTTCAGCCAAGTCTTAGAAGCAAGTAACATCAAAAGAATGACCACCAAAAAAGTCACGAGATCTTACAAGACGAACATCACGTCACGACCCAGTCCGACATCGTAAACTGAAAAAGTTTTGATCCGACTACGGCACCGAAATCGAATGACCTGACGAACAGCAGACAGCAGTGCGATGTTTTCCTTGAGATCACAAAATTCAACAAGTATAGGAGGACCAGCAGAATTTCTCCTATCACCCGTTGTGCGAAAAATGTCTTTGGGCGATATAGGTGTCGTAACATTGATCCACGAGCACAACCTGGCGAACAAAGCCATTAAGTTTTCACCACTAATAGGGGGTATACCCATCAATGCAACATCCTTGGCCAGGCGGGCCAGCTCCAGACTTCCAATTCTCTTCTCAATACTTAAGCTACAAACAAACTGCCCAGATTCCAGATTCACGAGCATTTCCTTGAATAAGGAGGCCCACAGAAAAATATATCAACCTTGTCTTGACATCGCACAACAGAGAGGACATCTTAGCCTCCACTTTGGAAAACAGGTTGGATATCTCAGCTAAAAAAGACACAGAGGCAGGCGAATCTGACGACGTTGGTCCAGTTTTGGATTTTATTCGTTCATTTGGAAAATCCCACAGAAATAAACGCGAAAGAGCGACCCAGCAAATGGTGAACTATTCACGTTGATCATTTCCTCCTTTTTGGAAGACTTACTTTATGCAAGTAGCTTTAAAGTTCCTCGAAGTCCACTACAAAAACTGTTCCCGTGAGCAGTCCGAAAAAAGTTCCATTCGGCGTTACTGTCTAATTTCTAACAAAATTTAGGTTGGTCCTCCCAAATTCGCTTAGCTTAGATGAGCTCCAAATATCCGCTTATAACTTATTTTCGTTAAAGTGGTATCCCTGAATCTTGGACAATTAAGGAATCATCCTCTGATAAATCCACTAGTATTTTGAAGATACTGACTTTGTTGTTTTGCATTGAAAGAATGTCTTATTCAATTCGTGCATTTTTTTAATCACGGTCTTCACTAAGACAATTTAACGGAAAGAGTATTTTATAATTTGATATCTTTATTTGCTAATTTTCATAAGGTTTATGTTTTGATGTATACTGCAAACACATAAATTCTACTAAAATAAATTGTTGGTAGTAGAGGCGCAAATTTTGAAAAATCTCTTGTGCATTATTATTAAATCATTTATAAGTTTTTCAGAAGTTTCCCGAAATGAGCCTTTTCTGTTATTTTTCACCACCAATCCGTAAGGAATGCAATTAATAGTAATTTTTATTCAAGTCCTTCACGTATTCTCGTAGAAATCAAATCCTTTTGCTCGACATTAATTTGCTTATTTGATGAAGCTAACAATGTAATTACCTTAGGTAGCCCATTATAAACTTATTTTTACGATACTTTTAAAACCTCTATAAAAGTTCTATAATAATTAATGATTTTTTTATTGGGATTGTAATAATTGTAGATCCTTCCATCGGAGTTTGCAAAAGCTTTTTGGGTTCCGCAGGTCTACGGCCAGGAAACTGTTCTTTATTATTTGTCTTATTACTTTTGTGTTATGGTTCTGGGATGTCTACTTGTCTACTATGATTTGAATTTTTACGAACACATATCGTATAAAAAAGGGGAATCTCACTTCGGTGAAAACGATACAAGGATAATATATTTAGATATATTATATTATATAATAAGTTTTGTTTTGCTTGTAATAGGTTGAGGTCTTAGAGAATATGTACTGACCGCTTGCAATCAGCGCAGTTTACGTAGTTCCGATTGATTAAAGTAATGCAATTTTTACAAATTTCAGTTTTATTTTATTACCACGACATCAGTTTGACTACAAACTGGTTAACTGGTTAGCTCGTCAACGTCATACAATCTGAGTGCGTTTGCTTCTTTCTATTATATTATTTATAATGGCCAAACTTAATTTTCTGAAAACGAAACGAAACGAAACGAATCGCACGAATCGACACGACATTATAAGTTACCTGAGAATTAAAGGAAGTAAGAAGGTGGGGGAAAGGGATCAGGATGTCGTAATACTGGACGAACCCAGGCTAACAGGGAAGAAAATCTGTATACGTGCGCCTCATCCCGCTACACCATCGGCCTGCATATTTTCACAACGATCGCAAAAACTTTTGAAAAAAAAAATACATTTCGGACTGTAAAAAGTAAAACTTTCATTTGGCAGCTCTTTGAAGGAGTTGACCGATTTGGTTAAGTTTCTGCCAGGCTATTTAGATTTTACTAAAGTACTTGCGTGCCGAATTTTATCCATCTACTTCGAAGCGTTCTCGTTTTAGAAGGTAAATATCGATTTTTTTATTTAACATAGCTGGAGGTTTCATATGGGGTTGCCCAAATTTACCCATTTACGAATTTGATCTTTCATTTTTAATACAGTATATTTACACGAAATTTCAAATCTCTTGCTTAATGCATTCTTGAGATAACTCGAGAACAGCCAGACAGACGGACAAACAGACATACAGACGGACATCTATTAAACGATTTCTTTCCTTTTCCCATTAATGGCAATGTAGTTTATTTATGTGTGTCATAAATATTTCGATGCGTTACAAACGTTTGCTCAAAGCTGTAATACCCTACATCTAGGATATAAAAATCAAATAACAAATCCAAGGCCCCCATTGTTTATCAGTAGTCTTTTTTATTTTTTGAACTTTTGCGATTTTATTTTTTCAAGGTTTTGCCTAAGCCTAGGGTTTTAAAAGAAAAATGGATTAATGTTAGTTGGGCAGTAAACGAAAGCCAGTAAATAGCGGTAATTATGTGATTTGATCTTTATTTATGAATCCCAGAAAGCCATTTGTCGTTTTGCAGAGAATTCTAATTAGCATCCACTGTCAACCCATTTCAAATAAAATGCAATGATCACTTCTGTGCAACTGAAAGTTTTTTCAGAAATTGGGTAATTAGCAAGATGTATACCGGATATTACCAAAACGAGCGCAATAAGTAACCAACAACAAGCACAGCAGGTGACACAAGCGACACGTTCTGAAAAAAAACTAATATTAGTAAAATGAAAACAATATATACTTAAAAATAATACATACGACATTTCTATAATTACTAACTGAGACAATTTAGTACCGAGAATGGATTGAAAAACTATCAGTATTCAGATAACCTACAATTGCAATTAATGGCTAAAAGCTCCTCAGTGTCGTCCAAAGTTTTTGATGAAAATCTTTTGCTCGCTTTGCGAAGAAAACCTGATAAACTATGTATGTATATATCCGATTCCGCATCCCGGAGATTTTAGGGTGTGATAGAGCACCCAAATTTATGAGAAAATATAACAAATTAATAGGCAAGTGCCTATTAAAAAAGATCTCTGCATTTTATATTATTTAAACGCAAAAGAATTTGTTTGCTATAAATAAATTTAAAATTTGTTAAGGTTTCTTCTTTTCTGGCTTGGTTTGATAGGCATTTTAAAATATAAGGTTTCAGTAAAAACAAATATGGAAGATTTTTTGTGTTAAACGTCTTCGGGTAAAAGGCCTGATATTTCCACGGTTCTTGTGGGCCACTTATACGAACTCAACCTCACAAATAAAATAAAAAATGCAATGAACATGTGGTCAAAAATGATCTGTTTTCCAGATATGACCTCGACAAGTTTTAACGACCAAAGAAATGCCTACCTTAACTATCGTCGTATAACTCACGAATTAATTTACAGATTTTTTTTAAACGCGCCTCAAACGACAGCTCATGAGTCACTCACCATTTTCCACAAAAAATCTCTTTTACCAATCTAAAGTTTACCGCTGTTTGAAAAACAAATAGTTTTAATGTGAAAATAATCAGTTATATCTTACAAAATCTACTTTTTTTGAAGCATGGTTAAACAAATATGACAGCAACTCTTTAGCAAGTAAACAGAGTTTTCTACGAAATTTTCGAGTCAGACTTACGGCAGTAATTGCAGCAGATTGCGAAAATATCAAAAAATAAATATTTCAACTTAATTAAGAAAATGGTTTCACTACTGTGTGTAGTGTGTGACCTTCATTCACACTGATAAAATATAAGTTTCTTCTGTTTTCTTTTAATCATGGCAGCCAATATTTCCTTGTCGCCTTGTTTTCTGTTATTACTGAGGTGAGTCTGATGTAAAAATTTTCCTTGGAGCCTCCATTCTGCGTCCATTCTACGAACAATAAAAACAAAAATTCCTGAAACATTAAAAAAGGGATATATTTGTGTAGATTTGTAATGGATATGTATTTAGGAAGAATTATTTTTTTCTGAACATTTCACTATTTTCAAGAAAACGAGCAAGATGGAAAAGTTTTCGGGAAGAAACCCTACCTTCACTACTTGAACCATTAATCTTCAGAAATAAAATATTTCATCAAGACAACACGCCGGTACATGATGACAACGACCTTTTATTTATGGATTGGATGAGATGGAACTATCAGCTGGCCACCTCGACACCGATGGATATTTTTTTGTATAGGACACAATGAAGGAATATATCTATCTTACAAAATTTGATACGAGGGACCAGTTAGAAACGCGAATTCTGGAAGCAGCAGGAAAGGTTAAGAATATATTAGTCACCATTCCCATATGGAGGACACATAGAAATTGTGGTAGTTTTAACTTTTTAAAAGAAAGTCAAGTTAATATTTTTTTTAATAAACTCTTATGGGAATTGTCTTCGTTGTTGTTCATAGAAAGGTATGTAGAATTGACTCTGGTTTCGAGACGGGATATCTCGAAAACGAAAAAAGATAGGTGGATACATGCCTCATATAAAATTAATGGGAAACGATAAAAAAGGTGTATATTTTGAAAAATTTGCATATTTATGTGAAAAAGGGTGAAATATGTCAAAATTTTGAATTCGAAAAATCGTGGCTTCTAAATGCAGTGGAGTAGAAAATTGAATGAGGAATTATTTGAATGTCACTTGTGTTCTCTACGATCTGGCATGTTGTTTAGTGTAAACTACATATGTTGCTTTCATCAACATATATTCTTGTGCCGTGTTAGGATTGACATTTTCGCTTTGTTCATGGACTATTGGACGCGAATCTTACAAACAGGCTTAGTTATAGTGAGTGGTTGCTTCCACAAGACGAACGACATCCAGAATTTTTATCGGAGATTCTCTTAACTGATTATGCAATCTTTACAAAAAATGAAATTCTGAATCTCCACAACATTCACATGTTGGCAGAAGAAAATCGCAAGGACAGCAATTGCATGTAGGGATCAACGATCGTTTTCGGTTAACATTTAGTGTGAAATCATCGCAATATTCTGTTGAGACCTTTTGTATTGCTCAAGGCAGAACGGAGTTTTTACGTGGCCGATTTGATTAAGTTTTAGACGAGCAGGTGGCAACAATCTTATTAAAATATCCGGATTTAAAGTCTTTCGCAGTGATTGGGCAGTACTGCGTGATGGGGGTGCTGATATATGTAGTCGGCAGAAATGTCTGGCCGAATACATTTAAGTATTTCAAAAAGCTCCTTCTTTTTAAATTCTTGCTTTTAAAATAATTCTCGAGAAATATATAATTTCTCCTCGAGTTAAACTTTTATTTTATTATTTTAAAATGCACTTTTATTTTTTTTTAAATCAAAAACAATTTTACATTTAAATTATTATTAATAACACAAGGAAATGCTTCCTTCTCCGAGCTTTTTCTAATGAAATCTAAATTTTTACTTCAAACAAACAAAATTTTGACACAAACAAAATTTCAGTGTAGACTCAATTTTACTGAAAGTTTTATGCAAAGTAGATGTGTGTCTGAGATGAATGAAAGTTTATTTTTCAAAGTGTTCATGTTCAGGTTGAAACATTGTTCATTCATTTCTTCGACTTTAATTTTAAAACAGATAAATTTATTATTCATGACTTAATGATGATAAATATAAAAAGTAAATGAAAATGTAGCTCCGCTACATATATATGTCCGAGAAGGCTTAAAGTGCAAACAAATCCTTCGTAACTCTGATAATGATTCGCGAGCTGAATATCTTTTCTGTGAGTTGGGTTCAAGCCCTACTAAATGCTTAGTGGGATGTGTGTATAAGCCCCCGTTAAGCAGCTATACTAATATTGAAAATGATTTATTACACATCGCACCTCGTTATGAGAATATCATTATTGGGGAGACTTTAACTACAACTTCTTACAACCATCTTGTCAAGCTAATCAGTTCAGTGCACTGATGAGTTCCTTGGATTTGCATCGCATTAATGCTGAACCTATGCACTTTACAAAGGATTATTCCACACTTCTTAATGTTTTTTGGACCAATAATGTGTTACAAATTTTATTTACAAATTTCTTTAACAGTGATATCTGATCATGATTTGATTTTTACCACGTATGATTTAATCCGGGTACGACAAATATGTCCAGCACATTTTCCTTTAGTTGTTTTAAAAGAATCAATCTGCAAGAGTTGTTCGATGTGGCTCAATTAGTTCCATGGCATGTCGTGCACTGCCTTCCATTTCCATGATGAGCAAGTTCACTTTTTATCTACTACATTAAATATATTTGTATGACAAATATGTTGCTCTGATTACAAAAACTATTGTTAACGTCCATTGCCCATGGATTTCGGATTACATAGTCTCCTTAATCGCTGCACGTAATAAAGCATTTAAGATGTGGAAAAGGTTTCGTTCGTCAAATTTTTGGGAGAACCTTCGGGTTTTCCGTAATCGTGTGTCCTGCGCTATTTCAGTTGCTAAGAAAAGATATTATTCTTTAATTTTGATTACGGACCTCTCTATTAGGCAGCTTTGGGCTAACTTGAGATCTTTAGGCATAATATCCAAGGAGAGATCCGATTGTGACGCTGATCCGGACGAGTTAAATAGAAAATATCTACCTAATTACCCATCACCACCTCCCTCACAACGAGTTATCGCGACTGCTACAATTCTCCACTGATTCTTCCATGGGTTTTTCTTTCTTGAGGGTCGGAGAAGCCGAGGTTCTCAAGGTTCTATTGGCCTAGATTCAATGAATCCCAAATTTGTTCATTTACTTTTACCCTACCTTCTTACACCTATCTCTCACATATGTAACACTTGTTTTATGACTTCATCCTTCCCTAGTTCCTTCAAATATTCCAAAGATATACCTATACCGAAAAACTCCTCTGAATTTCGTCCCATCTCAATCCTTCCTTTCCCATCTAAAGTCGTTGAAAACGATATGTCTGTGCAGATTTCAAATTATCTTTTCAGCAATTGTTTATTACACAATAATCAATCGGGATTTAGAGTCCAGCATAGCTGTATAACTGCCTTGCTGCCTATAACCAATGATATTAGAATTGCAATGAGTAGTGATATGTTCACTACGTTGGTGTTTCTTGACTTTTCAAAAGCTTTTGACTCTGTAGATCACAGAATTCTTTGCCATAAACTTATCACAAATTTTAATTTTAGTCCTCATGCAACCGCCTTAATTTTAAACTATTTAAGTAATCGTTTTCAGACAGTTTTTTCTAATGGTAAACTCTCCATATTGGGGCCACTCCTTTTTATCATTTTTGTTAATGATATTTTCAACTGCGTTAATTACTGCCAGTTTCATCTCTATGCAGATGGCGCTCAGTTGTATTTATCCAAAAAAGTGGGGCTGGCCGAGGATGCCATCTATTGCATAAATCAAGACTTGGAGTCTATAGCACAATGGTCAACATTAAACAAACTTTTACTAAATCCTGGTCAGCTTGACTCGCAAACATTTTATAAGCTTAATATTACCTTTAATTCTATTTTCAGATACATTCATAACCTCCGCCGATATGATCATATCTCGAGGTATGTTTCTTCCATTCTTGGCTGCAGCTTTTCGGTATATTTAAAATACCGTTGTTTAATTTTCCTGGCCAAAATTATTAAATTTCAGTCACCTAGATACCTGCATGACTGTTTGCAATACAGTAGATCCTCTAGAACTCTTACATTTATTTTGCCACGGTCATATTCTCTGACATCTAAGCGTCAGTTCTTCGTCTATGCTATCAAACTTTGGAATAGTTTGCCCGCCTCCTTGAAAAATACTATGGGAACATGCACACTCAACTCATTTAAAAACTCACTGTTCA
Source organism: Dasypogon diadema (assembly GCA_006980735.1). Lineage (NCBI taxonomy): Eukaryota > Metazoa > Arthropoda > Insecta > Diptera > Asilidae > Dasypogon > Dasypogon diadema. Next base: position 11,362 of record QYTT01089687.1, on the reverse strand, counting down.
CTTATTTGAATTCCAATTCTGACTTGCTTTAATTATATTCTTGCTTACTTGTATTCTAATTTGAATTGAAGCTATTTTTGCTTTATTGTTAAGACTTTAGTTCTTTTTGTTGTCTCTTTATATCTTTATTTCTTTTCTTGTTTTCTTGTTTTCTTGTACTTTTTAAAAGATCTAGAATCTTATTGTACAATGCCAAAATAAAAATAAATAAAAAGTAAAGTAACTTTACTTTTCCACAGTCCGTGATTATCTGAATCAATATTTTTATTTATAGAGGAATTTGACGGATATCGTTTATTCACGTCTAATTACCACTCGGGAACGTTTATTGGATGTGATAGAGTCTGCATGCAGGAATATTAGAAAGAATATAAATTTGAGAAACCTGACGCACCAATCCTTATTTTAAGGGCTTGTACTTTTATCTGTGTAGATGTTTGACACATTGAACAATGACAATAAATTTTGAATGTCTTGAGTTAACCATGTATTTTGTTTTTTGTTGGAAATATCTTTTTCCAAACAAAAAATGTATATCCTTATTAGGCAAATTTTTGAGGAGGAAAAAGAAAATATCGAACCTTGGTTTTAATTTTTCCAAATTTTGAGATTGAAATCCGTCTAGCTCTTAGTGGTGTGGGCGGGTTGTAATATTTTAAAAATAAAAGTATCTACGTTACAACGAGCCTATTCTGATTATCCTCCCATGCACCTAACGGAACTCATTATGACTTAATCGAAAACAAAAATTTTCAACTTAAGAAATAAATGTAAAAATGATCTTAGAGGGCAGTCTCACAAACGTCGATCAGGATACTTCATAGAATCTACTGATATACCTATGTTGAAACACATAATTCAGGGAATAAGGTTAGGGTAATTCCAAGTCCACTATAAGTTTTATTCAAATTTCAAAACTGAAATGTTACATAAATGAAGGGCTTTTTGCTGAGGTGAAATATCTTGACGTTTTATATTTTCTCTGTATTAAATTACATAGTAAGATGTATTTTCTTTTTTATTTTTCAGTACGGGGAGTTGTCTCTGACTACTAATCCAGCATTTGCTTTTTACAACTCACCACAACGCAGTCTAATCCAACAAAGGCCTATGTATACAGAGCCTCCACCTTTATTATCCACAAGATCGCCATCAAATATATATACAAGAATTCCCGCGAGATCTTACCTTCCGTCATACGAGGCAAGAACATCTCCAACGTCCCCTTATGGTTCAACATCATGCACCATACCATTGCTCAACAAGCAGTCTCATCAGGGAAATCAAAGCGGTCAACAGTTACCTTCGCTTCTCATTACCAAAGGTGGTGGTATATTGGGCAATTACGATGAAAACTCCTGAGGGTTAGCTGATGATGCCGTGAAATGTCAATTAGTCTGTATTGGTGGCAGCAGTAGTTGCAGCAGTTCAGTCGAGCGAACAACTATTGTCTAGTACATAAAACAAACTTCAGAATTATGTTGATCCATGAAGAAGACTTCCTCTCCAGCAGGAGACTGTAATAATATGTTCCATAAAGAACAGCATCAACTAGTGTTTGAAGCGTGTTTAGTTAGGATAACTTCAATAAGACTAGTACTACACAACGGTATGAGCAAACAGAAAATCAGTATCTGTTTCCATCTATAAGGAAATGAACGAATTTATCAAAAATGTAAATCTAACTAAAGAGGTCTAGGATTTCATGTTGAAAGTTTGAGCAGTTCAGTTGTTTACATTTCTGTAAATATTATAAACCTAGAAATTAATAGAGAATTTAATTTTACAAGATGCTTGTCTGATTGGGTGTGTTATGAGAAATGCGTTGTAGTTTAAATTTGAAGTTACTGTCATGAACTTAAAGTTGCGGCCCCGAATTTATTGTCATTTTAAATTTATAATAAGAGCCTCCGATCAGGGATAAGGAAACAAAGGGTCCCGTGTTAGTAACAAATTTGTATCATGGTTTCTCTTTGAATTTGTACACAGTTAACGTTAATTAATTCATTATTAAATTCATCTGGAAGTTATTATTGACAGGGGGTGTGACTATCAAAAATTTTAAATTAACAACATATCTTTGTCTATAAAAGAAAGTTTAAGAACATGTAACTCTTTAATCTAATATGGTTTTCTATCATTTCAAATTTTTGTAATATATAATTTAATAAGTTCTTTTTTGTATTAAATAAAGAATATACTTTGTAAGAATTTAGTTATTTTATTATTATCATCGCGGTTTCCTTAAATTTCAGAGTATCTAAATAATGTCGAGTTCGTTGATGCAATTTAACTTCCGACTACATTCGTCATTTTCAGCCACACTTCTACATTTGTGGGGTCGATTTCTACCGTGTTTTTTCTTCTCGAAACACAATAAGGGTATTCACGACGCTTTTTATTTGTGTGTATTTTTATATTTACAATTTTCTATATTTACAAGCATAAGAACAAGAAAACGTTAATACCCTTACTTAAGCAAACGTTTGTGATGCATCAAAATATTCATGATACACAGAAATGCACAGAAAAGAAATTGTTTAATAGATGTCCGTCTGTCTGTCTGTCCACGACAGACGTTACCTCGAGAACGCTTTAAGCTAGAGATTATTTGGTACACAGATACTTTATTAACCCATTTGAGACCAAAACCAAACTATAAGTGAATATATGTTAAACTCTTTATTAATGTAACAAAAATGTGGTATTCTGGCATATTATGCAAAACCGATTCTTGAAAATAAATATATTTGTTAGAACAAAAGGTGTCCTCAAATGGGGACAACGGGCTCATCCAGTGTGATAATTTTCAAAACATGGTTGGATCGCCATGAAAATCCATATATATATATATATTAGAACTTGTCTCATAAGTTAAAGGCAACATCCACATAACAGTCAGGGAGTTCTGTATTCTGTTATTTTAAACATTCAGGAGGTACCCCTATGATGCACACAGCACAGCTTAAGCAGAGGGAAATTGGGGAAGAGGATGAATGGGAAGTTAACCTGACAAATGTTGCAAGTGAGCCACAATTTTATTGGCATGAAATTACTATGCAACATCCCAGTGGCTTCGCAAGTACAATTCTCGTCAGTAGTAATTTAGATTATCAGTACATAGAGTCCCCCAACAGATCATTACACTTCAAAGGCGTTCTAATTTGGTTTAAAGATATATGACGCTGTTTGAATTTCTAGTCTTTAGCACTTGTCTTATAGAATACCAATACCAAGAAAAGAATCCAATAGAGCAGAATAATAAATTTACCTTTCAAACCATTTTTTCATCCTTTCTTGGGTAGCGGCTGTAAGCAGCAATTGTTGGAATTAGTATTTTTTCGGTGAAGATGTATCTCATGGAAGGATAATCAGTCAGTTGATAAGATTCCAAATATAGTATGCAAAATTTTATTGCTCCTATTGAAAACACTTGTGAACTGGTCGAGAGTTTATTTTTGACTGTTATCTCTAACATTTTCTAAATCTTTTAAATCGAAGGAAAGTGGCTTTAGCACTGACGTCATTGCTGGCATGGTATTGAGCTGTAATCGCACACTACACAAACAACTCAATAGATCACAAAATCTACGAATGCCCTTTACGCCAAGATCAGGCACGCTCTTCCTTTTTTCTCTACTGAAACAATGGATGCCGTATGTGAAGGACTGTACCAATATGTTGAAAAGTAACAACCTAGCAACGTTCTCGGTACGTAATTTTGCGTTGTTTGGATACCTTGCGTTGCATACTTTGTTTATTTCATTAAGTGTTTTAATGAATCTATGTAATTTTAGTTATTACATTAAGATTACCATTAACGAACGAATTAAATGAACATTTCCAATTACTTTACATCCCTAAAATTAAAAACTTTTACAAATCTGCATAGTTTTTGAATATTTTTTGCAGGGGCCAGATAATAACGTAAAGACTAGTCAGCTTCTAAGGTAGACAGTAAAAGCTTTATCTCGACTTTCCGTCCAGTGATGCCTCGTCTGAATCCAATAGACTGTACATATATTGTTTATTGCTTGCGTCAGGGAGTAAGAAAGAAAGGGTGAAGACGACTCGAAACGCCGGTTTCGCGCATAGGGATTAATCTACAGGAAATGGGAACAGAGAATTCGTTGGAGCAATGTCCATTGAAGTAGCAATAAAAGAGCTTTAAATAAGCGACGTTGCGGCTGTGCTCTAAAGAATCGATTTTAGAAGTAATCGCATCGTCGCCAATAAGCTTAAAAGCTTTTTTGTGGACTTTTCCTAACGCGGACAACGCAGTACGTTCTGCCCCTGCCCAAATATGGTGAATTAAATCCTAGTCTGGGTCTGATATCAGCGTTGCATATAAGTGCTAGGTCGTGTGGGGTAAAGTAGAAATGCCAGGCACTTTATTGCGTTCTTTGCAATAGCAAAAATGTGGTCCGTCCAACTAAGATTATTGGATACCTGAACCTCAGCAACTGATTCGAACGAGGACGCGAAGTAAAGTGTACTGTCATCTGCAAAACTGTGAATTGAATTGGAAATAAAGAATAGGAGGTCATTAATGAAGATCAGAAAGAAAGTGGGGGGCAATACAGAACCTTGGGACACACTGGTATTGGTGCTGTAACCATTAGAGTTGACACCGTCCAAGTAATACATCTGAAGCTGTCAGAAAGGAAACTTCGAATCCATGTAAAAAGACAAGGGTCAAGATCAACCACCTTGACTCGCAGAAGTTACGGAGGCCAACACTATGTAAAAAACGTCAACAAATCCCTCGTTAAACGGCAACAGCGAAAGGCATATTAGCGATAATGTATTAGCGGCAGTGTCTCGAGGTATTTTATCAATAATCTCAAAAACCATTGTCAGAGTCGAAGTGACTGCGATTGATGTGTAGTTGAATGGATTAGATGCCTCCCTCTTTTTAGGTCAGCCAATTCCAATGGAAGAGTTTCCATAATGATGGAAAAATACCGTTTGAATAAAATAAGTGAAATAATTTCCTCGCGGGTTTAACCAGGGAAGAGAGACCGAATACCATCAGATGCGCTGGCTTTAAATACGTCGAGGTTCGGAAAAGCTTTTTAGACCTCTCGCTTTCGGAAATAGCAGATAGTAGATTTTCTTTTTCCATTGAGTCCATATATATGTACATCCCCGTTATAAATGTGGGGTGATAAAGACGAAGAGGTAAAATTGTAAATCATAAGTTATTGTTTAGCCTAACATTTTTATAGCTATTGGGGATAAAGCCGTTCGTCCCGAACCAGCTAATACTGGTTAACGCTTCACAGCAATACTCGACATTTTAAGAGACGAAACAGTTGGAGCAGTTGAATTGAGCCTGGACCTGGACTATCCTCTTGGTGCACGTCAGATTAGACGGTTTCAAGAGGTGGAAAATTGTGCTGGTCTGAATTGCAAGGAGGTTAGTTGGCACTAACTGAGTAATTATCGGGATAAAAGGATCCAGAAAATTAGCATTCTGACCCAAAATATTAGGGATGCGTGTAGGGCAACTAACTGTTGTAGATGTAGATTATAGAATAGCTCAAAGTGTCTACTCACTAGACTTGGGGTAGAAGAATGCCTGAGCTATTGCATATTGTTGGGAACATTAAAATCGCCTGCTAGGATTTTTTTAATTAATAATTGATCAATTATTAATTTGTCGAAGGAATAAACAGTAACGGCGTCAGACTTATTTTAAAGTTAATTGCAGGGAAAAAAATCCATTTAAGTCACATCTTATATGAAATTGAGATATTTTCCGTTTGGTAGATTGAAAGCACTGACATTTTAATATAAATGGACGGAGTGTCAAATTTAAAATTTGAAACAATTTTTGGGCAGTGGATAAAAACCTACTTACCACGTACACATTTTACGTAAAATCAATAAAAGCATTTAATTACGTCAACTATCAATAGAAATATGTTTTAAAAAATTTGGTACGCAATATAAATTACTAAAATCGTTCAAAAAAGACTTTAACTTAGCAATTCTTGCTCATTGTTTGATGGGTTTGCCTTGCCTGGAAAATGTCAAATAAATTTTTGAGAATGCAAAGTATAGATATATAAAGCAAAACATCTATCTTTTTTCCACTTATATTTAATGGAAAAAATTTTAGTTCAGTTCCATATTTTGGGTTTAAGGGAGAGAGTTATATTTTGAAACAATTTTGGTATCATATTATGAAGTTTATGTTTGAAAGCATATCCTACAAGATCCAAATCTATTACAGTCCGGCGCAAAAATGAAGATAAAAAACATGTGCAGGGAAAGAAACGTCCATTACTGTACTGTCGGCAGTGATTAAAACAAGGAAAGATATTAGTTCCAGAGTACTTTATTGGCATTGAAAGGAAACACTTTTGTTTTTGATCTTCTAAAAATAGTACAAATTTGTTTCTTGACGTGTTCAAAAAGCGTCTTATTATCTATTATAATGTCTTCCTTGCATATTAATGACAGCGACAATAATAATTGTCATACAACAAATGTCGAGTTGATTGAAGAAAGTGTTCGACACAGTTCCAACCTAACTGCCAACTCTAAAGTGGAAGAAATAATAGATTTTTTTATGGAATCTTCCTCAAGTAATGAAGCTTGGATTGTTTTTTTTAGCGTGGTTGGAACCTTTGATTCCAGTTCCGACCTAGGTTTCTCAATCGAACTCGACAAAAGAAAAGGTCTTTGTTTATGTCTTTTAATGGGATGAACGCACAGCGAAAGGCCCGTTAACACATAAACAGTTAGGACACCTGGTTCACCTTAGAATTAATCATATTGCAGGCCAAATCGAGAGAAATTATTTCAGCGAGACACACAAAAAGCCGAAATAATAACACGGTATGCTATAAATCACTGAGCTTTAATTATATATTTGCAATTTGCTCACGAACTCTATTAATTAAAAACGTGGAGTCACTACGGACGCGATAATGTCCGCTCCGTCCGGCTCATGGCAACGAAAAGTGTTAAGATGGGTCGATTGTCAAAAGTTTCTAAAAAGCTAAAATTAAGTTCACACGAAAGTAGAAATTCTCGCGATTGTGTTCGTTATAAATGTTTTGAAAACGTAAACAAAGCAAATCGTGAACGAGTTTTACGCGAATTCAATTCACTACAATCTCATGATACAAAAAATTCATACTTCTGGACTTATTACTACACTCCCTGTTCCACGGCGTAGACCGCGCAAGCAGTTAACTGCGTTCCGGCAAGGAACTTTCGCTTACAGGATAACAGTAAAATGTGACGATGGAACTACGAAGGATCTACAGGTTTTTCACATTAAGTTCACCCTTTTGCAAATGAAATCCACTCTCTTGCAAATAAAATTCAGCCTTTTGCAAATCAAATACTTCTGCATTTATATTATATTTAAAAAAAACATCAGATAATGTTAATTAGTAAGATATCAATTCATATAATTACATAATTATGGAGGTATGTATGAAAATTCAATAATAATAATAACTCAATATACATTTTATGTACATAACTTAGTCTATAACGGTTCTCTTGCAGCAGCAGCTGGTAACTTAACATATTTATATAATAATTATAACAATTTGTAGACGTAACAGTTCTAACAGAGCTATCAACTACATCTACCAAATTTTGACGATTTAAAGGATTGGCTAACATATCCCTTGCACTATACTTGATTTTGGAAAAGGCTTCTTCGCTGGTGTTCAGCATCGGAGGATATGGTGGTAGAAAAAGTAGAGTGTGCCTTGTCTGACCATCAAGATCACGCACTTCCTGCCTCTTGTGGATACTTGCATTATCCAAAGCTGAATTGATTCCTTACTAATTAACATTATCTGATGTTTTTTTTTAAATATAATATAAATGCAAAGTACTTGATTTGCAGAAATGTGAATTTTATTTGCAAAAGGGTGAATTTCATTTGCAAAAGAATGAATTTCATTTGCAAAGGAATGAATTTAATTTGCAGAAGGGTGAATTTAATTTGCAAAAGGATTAATTTTATTTGCAAAAGGGTGATTACAGCCAGTAAACTTCAATATATCTAAACCTAGAACTAAATCAATAGGTTTAGCCTTTATAGATTGCAGAGAAAACACAGTATCTACAATAAACCGGACACTTCGTGAGGAAATTTCCCGAAAAATTCAGGATCATATTAGCAGTTTTAGGAAAAAAATCAGTCATTATAGCTCGCATGATTCGAAAATTCGACATTTACCTGAAGAATTGAGCATCAAAAAGATATTTAATTTATTCAAAAGAGAAAAGAGAAAGAGTTTCATACGAAACTTACTGCACAATTTTCAACACCAAATTTAAGATTTCATTTGGACACTGACACATGCGGCGAATATACCGCAAACTTACGTGCTTTGATAACAATAATTAACAATAATTGAGTTTCCCTTCTAGCCCAGAAGGCACGCTTCTCAGGAGGGAGCCGAGATCCTTTTACCTATCTCCGTAAAAGCGTTTACACATCTGAAT
>QYTT01089685.1:0-16648 GCA_006980735.1 Dasypogon diadema | reverse complement strand
GCTTTCACCATTACCCCTCCAACGGCAGAGAAAGGTTCCGGCCCTAGGAACTCCATAGCCGAACCCTGCTTTGCTAGGGCGTCAGCTTTTTCGTTCCCATCGATCCCAGTGTGTCCTCTAACCCAACAGAGTGTTACCTCATTTTCTGAAGCACACTCGTTGAGCTTCTGTATGCATTCCATCGCCAGGAATGAAACCACCTCCGTCCGATCTATGCATCTCACCACCGCTCGATTGTCTAGTGCAATGAGGATTTTACTCCCTCGCACCTGACCCTCTTTTAAGTAGTCCAACGCACGAACCAGGGCAAGCATTTCTGCCTGGTAAACCGAGGTGCATCTTCCCAGGCTAACATAGCAGTACAATTCCAGGTCTTCAGAGGATATTCTCCTGCACCTGCCCTGCCGTCAATCATAGATCCGTCCGTGAATATAAAAATATCCCCGGGTCCCTTTTCTGGGAGCGATCCGTCAGCAATAACGGTCTTGTGAAACCTTTCGGTTACCCTTACCCTCTTTATCCTGACCCAATTTCCGTTAAATAATATACGTATTGATTGTCTTTACACTGTTGATGCAGGACCAATAAACAGTTATTTCGGTATTGATGAAGTATCAGTCTCAGTTTTGGTATATTTTATATGAATTATTTTAATGATACTGCATAAAATCAATATCGTTGGTTGGTTGATGCTGGTACTTCAATTTTTACATGTCTGGGCTAAATGTATAATTTTCTTGAATAACTCATCTCTCCCTGAACTTGGGCCTTAGACCCCATAGTCATGATTTGTAAACTTACTTAGACCTTTATTACTTCTGGAATGAACGTTAAATAGTTTGAAAGCTATCTGGATTAAAACTGGACTTTGGAAAACTTGATGCTGTATAGTGAGAACAACAAGTAAACTGCGGATGTAATCATTTCTTTCGTATCCCCTAATAAGTCTGATGGCAAAATATGTATTACAGTGGTACCAATTAAATTTTTTCATAGACATGCGAAATTTTATTGAAATCAAAAATCAGCTAATTCGCAAAACGTTTCTAAATTCACGAGAATTTTAGATCATTCCCTTTATACTTTCGCCTTAAATCCTATGACATTTGCATTTTTTATAGGCCCTAATTTGTACCTGAAGATGCAGCTGCTGGACCAAAACTCCTAATAAATGTTCCACTCATTCTCATGGCTTATTGGCAAATTTTTAAACATAAATTATTAGGCTTAATTATAACGAATTTTCTACTTGTACGTGTGAGTTATCGCATCCATGAAAAATTATCAATTTTCCACACAACAGTAATTGTCGTAAATTTAAACATCTGATATGCTAGTAATAAGCGCCATCCTTCCAAAAATGCCATAATCTGTTTACTTAATCGCATCTGATACATTTTTAATTGCTGGTAACAGCCCAGTATCATTTGCAGTTTAGGCATGTTTTGTGGATGCGTCCGCAGTTAATCAACTTGTTTGGCAGAACATAAATCATCGCCTTTGAAGGCGTTTGCACTTGTATCTTATGTCTTCTTTTTCACTGCGGCCACTCTGAAAAAGTCAGAGCAGCATATGTTTAGTGCACATTCTGGGCGCAGCAAATCTAATAATGATTTACCACCCTGTGTAGGTAAACGTATTCATGAGCACAATGCAAATTATGAAAATAAGGAATGGAAAGCGCCAAATTATGCTCGTCATTGCGCTCATCGTAAAATACACTAAGCCGCGGGTATATTGAATAGTGTACATTACCACTGAGACCACTCATTTGAATGGCAGTGATGACACCCAGCATGAATACGAAACTAGTTAGGTGTCGACCCTTTACTCAACAGTACATATTTTATGATACTCAAGTAATTATCGCTAGCTTTCGAAGAAAACGTGTAAAATGTTGGTAGAAAAGGAGCTCCCGTGGAATTTTCTATCTTGTAAAGAAAAGAGTAAAAAATTTCATTTCACATTCTTCGTGTGTTTACCTTTCTCAGAGATAACAATCAATTTTCGATTGCCTTTGGTAAAGAGTAAATTGCATATAGTCCGCTTTTCGCCAATAAGTGGAATTCAAAACCTCGTTGCACTTGGTAAAAGTGCAGATCAAAACCTGATAATCAGCAATGTTTCAAATGTCTAGATCATGTTCAAGATGCAATTAAGTGACATTTTTAAAACTACTGCTCTTTCGATGTTTAAGCCTCCTCTTTGAGGTTAGAGTTTAACATCAAGTTAAATCTGTGGTTCTCAGTCTTTGTCTAAATCCTTGGTAGTTTGTTACGTGCTTTCTGTGTCACGTAAGCTTCCCGGCCAGCGCTGGAGATGGATCGGGACTCCAAAACTTTATGGGCGCCACGTGGTTTTTTTTCCTGAGTCCACGAACTCAAAATTGAATAAAAAAATATTCCAAAAAAAGCAACCATTTATTTTTAGCAAACACTATCCAAGAAAACAACTTTTTATTTCCAGGAAAACTATTTCAAACGTTTAAAAATTATATACTTGATCACTTATTTGTATGAAATAAACCCAAGGTGGTCGCGGAACTAAGCAGCGTGCTTTTGAAAAAAAAACGCAATCTTTTAAAAATCCCGCACAACTTATACTTAACTAGAAATATATAATATTGGAAAGGAAAAAGCAGTACTTATCTTGTTAAACCTGGGCTTCTACCGCTTGCTCCTTCCGAGTCCTCCAAGCCTTCACGTGGAAAACTGCACTACTGCCTTCTTTCTTTTCAATATTCTTCTTTCTTCCTTCCCTTCCTTGAAATTATCCCTCGGCGACTCTTTTCTGCTGTTCTTTCTTTATTTTTCTAGTTTTTCTTTTAATTTTAACTCGGCACTTTTCTTCTTTTGGAACTTTTTAGCCCGACAACACACCGCTGCACTCGTCTGATGCTGCTACTGAAGTCAATTGCCCGCTTTACGTAACGATGCACATTTTCCTCTTCTAGCCCACTGTTTTCAACTTCCGCCGGTATTTTGGTATATTTCTAGAATCGGTTTAAATTGGTTTGGTTTATACCGATTTTTGTAAATATATTTTCCTCGAGTTGGAGACTTTTTTCCCAGACGATAAAATAAAATTTCTTCGGAAGATATTTTTATTTTGTGTTCTGCTTTCTTGGGTTTTACTTTGGGCTTTCTCTCGTGGTGCTTCGGGTTACGGACAATTCCGTGTATCCGGGTGGTTTTATTCCTTTAACTGGTGGATTTTGATTTTTGTTTTTGGTATTTTAACTTTATGGAGGACTACCTGTGATTGGATTCCGGAGAGACAGAGGACTGGGTTCGGTAAGTACAACACTGTAGTTATTTCCTACCATCTATCAAGTAAATACTACTCCTCCTTTTCTCCATTTCAGATTTTGATTGGTTTAATTCGCACGCTGCTTTTTCCCGAGCTCTACGTTAACTTAAGGTGAGTCTAGTTAGTTTACAAAATTATTAATTACCTAGTAATCCCTTCAAATTTAAATTCCTATTCCTTTACCAATTCTAAAAAGATCCCTTCTTCTACCTATTTATTACATATTTATTTATATTATTTACTCATTTATTCATTCATGAATATCTCTGATAAATGCAAAATTTCGAATAATTTTTATCTAAACAAATGTAACTCCTTAAATCCAGACAAATTTGATCTATGTTGCACATATTATATTTAATCTAATTTTACTATGCCTACTTACAATTCCACTACGCCTAATTGTAATTTGCCTACTTCCTTTTTCTTTAGTTAATTTAAAATACTAAGAAAGTCTAACCTAATTAATTTCTACATCCTTAGGTCGTCGTGACGTATTCAACACATTCTTCGAAAAGGTAAATTAGATTCAATGGTTTTCATCATGTATATTTCCCACATCTTGGCCCGTGAATACATCTTGCAGTTTTCTTTTTCCATGGCGTTTTGAAGCAAAAAGGAACAGGTGAGTCATTTCGCAGCTTTTCTTTTCTCATGTTCAAGGAATCCAACAGCTAAGGGTATCTTGCATCTTTTCTCCTCTCATGGTACTTTAGAATAGGTAATATCGGACAGGTGAGTATCCAAAACGCAAAACGTTATCCTCTCTAAGCCCATACGATATTGGAGGCACAGAGCGGATAATAAGGTCTCCATAAAAGGTAAGACGCTTCTTAAATCCCAAATCTGGAAAATAAAAGATACTTTGCAGCCATCTTATATGACGACTATATGACGAAACAACAGGAATTCAGGTAATACCATTTGTTTGAATTTGCTTAACACGAGGGCATTTTCAGCACTCCAAAAATTATAACCTAACAAGTTGCTTAAATTCCAGAGGAATTTTGCGTTTTACACTTTTTAAGTATAACTGTCTATGCCTGATTTTTGAGTAAGCACGTAAAAAATATTGTAACTCTTGCATACACCCCCCTGGGTCTCGTCGAGGTTCGGGTGTGGCAGTCATGGTGGCAAATGCCTTCACACTGTCATCTCCGGTATATACAGATATATACCCGAGATTCACCTGTTCCTTGGATTTCGTTCTAAAGAGCAAGGCAATCAAGGTAGCGAGCGTATATCTGCCTCACGTATACCTGCGTATACCTGCAAGTCCTAAAGACTGGCCTGCCTATTCGGACAAACTCCGGCAGTGAAGTTATTCTCGGGGGAGATTTTAACTGCACACTGGATTCCGCCCTCGATCGGTATTCAGGAGATGAGTTAAACTCACTGACTTCCGCTCGGTTGCGGAACCTGGTGAAGCGCTGCAACCTCGTGGATGTCCACCGCTGGCTCAATCCAGGGGCGCGGTCACAGACGAGAGTGTTGCGTAATGTGCAGGGCCGCCTTTCCGGCTCAAGAATCGACAGACTTTACATCTAGTCGGGCATTTTGGGCATTTTCGTTAGTGGCACTCATGAAGTGTGTTCCATCAGTGATTATCTTCTTGTGGTGGCGACCAGCATGCTGGTGGAAAGGCGAACTGCTTACTGAATTTTCAATAATAATTTGTTGAATTTAGAGCAGTTCGGAGAGGAATTCACTGAGTTTTCGCACGACTGGTGTGAGATGAAGGAAGCTTTCCTGAATCTCAGCCAGTGGTGGGATGTTGGCAAGCTGCAGATTCGCTCCTTTGTCGAGGCGCGTTTCAGTAGAAGCCGGTACCAGGCTTCCAGTTTGACGGCAGAAATATCTCGGATTGGAAAACTTCTTCCAAACCCAACCGAATAGTTCTTCCAGACAACAAGAAGTGTACTGCTTCAGTGGAATTCGACTCAATAATTGACGAATCTGGGCAACTCCTTGACGGGGACGAATTGACGGAATATATTAGGGGTTATTACACCCGCATATGCTCCGCACCGACTTCACTAACGTCCTCGTCCATGAATGAGTTCCTTTGCAAAGTTCCCTCCTTATCGGAGGAGGACAGGGATGCCCTGGGCCGAGTTTTCACACTCGAGGAACTAATCACTGCCACGAAAGAGTTAACAAGTCATACTTCGCTTGGTTATAAAGGCCTGACTCCAGAATTCTTCATACGTTTCAGGAATATGTTGATTCCTGACCTCCTGGAGGTCTTTGAGGTTGAGGGTGTAGCAGTTTCCGCTAGGTGTTCATTTTAATTAATTATTAATAAGAATTTGAAATATGACATTTTACATTTATATAATTTGAGATTATTATTTAATTAAAAGGAAATAAATTCATTGAAATTGCTAATCTTTAAAAGAAAAGAGGAAATCTAAAGTGACCAAATAATTTTTGAAAGCAGTGTAATCTAGAGTGCCGGAATATATTTCTCTGAAATATATTTATTCGCGACACTTTGCTTTTGCGCATAAAATTCATCACATCAGTTTTTAGAGAAAGTCACACCTTGAAAAACTTTTCATGAAACTCGTACAGACACCAGAAAATTTGTGAAAATATTAATGTCAAAAAAAGATTGTATAATAGTTTACAGTATTAATTCTAATCTTTGTAGTAGAGGGTGTGTAGTCAATGTGAGTAGTGCCAATTAGTATTTTTTTTAACCGGAAGATAAATACTTCGTCGATATTGAAAGTAATTATAAAGTAAACATCTAAAAAGAAAATAACCAAAGTGTTATTTCAAAATAAATAAAATAATAACATTTATGAAAAGCAACAGAAAGCAAAAAAATCTGAAACTTCAAAAAAAGACACAAAAACAAAAAAAGTGAATAATATAAAATAAATAATAGTTTAGTTTTTGGGTTCTTCTAAATAACCCCTAAACTATTGTAAAGGCCAGACGGACCATACCTCCAGTTAGAAGTGGTCTGTTCTGCGCCTGATTCCAAAGAAGGGAGACCTGCAGAGAATGAAGAACTGGAGACCAGTAACGCTGTTCAATGCGGACTATAAAATTGTCTGCAAAGCACTACTGGGCTCAGATTTTCTTCAGTGATACACCCGGACCAGTCCGATTGTATTCCAGGCCGCAATATTTTTGGCAATATTGCAGTGGCAAAGCACTTGGTTGCTTACCACAAGCGCACGGTCGTTCGATCAAGAGAAGGCTTTCGACAGTGTCTCTCATGAGTACTTCTAGCTGCTCTTGAGTCATTTGGGCTTCCGACCAGGTGATTCTGTCTCCCGTCCTGTTTCGTGGGGGTGTCAGGCAGGGCTGCCCTTTGTCAGATATGCTTTACGACTTTTCGCTGGAACCATTGTTGATAAATCTTCGTCGGTCGTTGCAGGAATATTCAATTCACCTCCCATATTCCGGTATGAGGTTTCTAATGGTGGCTTATACGGACGATTTGGCTATTTTCGAAACGCACGACGAGACTTTCCCATCAGCTCGTGCTGTTTTTCAACAGTACGAGCAATGCGCGGGTGCAAGGGTCGATCTGAATAAGAGCCAAGGCCTGTGGTGTGGTGGGTGGTGGGATTGTGCTGGTACCCCACTCAGCATACAATGGACTACTACGTACCTGAGGTATTAGGGGATGTGTATCGGGCGCAAGGCTAAATAACGTAATTGCCAGGCGGCTTTGGAGAAACTCTCTAAGGCCGTTACTCCTTGGCGATCACGATTGTTTTCCCTGTCGCTGAAGGGACGGATAGTCGTGATAAATTACCTGATTTCCTCGTCCATCGTGCATGTGCTGAAGACAGAGTGCTCTGAAGAGGGCTTTGTCAAGCTCCTACAGGGAAAAGCAATAATGCGTTCTGGGTGGGAGGAACACGATGGATCGCTGAAAGCGCGCTCTGCATGCCAGTTAGGATGGACGGTTTGAGTCTCACCGACTTAGTCGTGAAATCGAAATGCCTGCAGGCTAGAGCATTCATTCGAGTATTCTGCCATAGAGATACTGCGATTTCTCATTCTCGGCTATGGGTGGATGGCACAGTTGCCAGATTGATGGCTTTTCCCCAAATTGGGGAAAAATCATTGTTGTGGGGAAAATTTTGGGGAAAAGAAAGTAGCAGAAAAATCCTGGAGAAAAATGATAATTGAAATGTAGAAAGTGCATTTAGATATTTAAATCGATATTTTATGTTTGTAAATGTTCCGTTCCTATACAACTTTAATTATTTGCATTGATAAATAAAATATACATATAAATGTAAAATATGTTACATTCGATGTCTCTACTTGTACAGATCGAACTTTCTATTTACAGCTTGCATTTTAGACTAACTCAGAAATAAATTGAAAATAACCACAACTGATGCAATTTTGAAGAGTTCGGTTAATTTTGAATAGAGGAAATTTGTGGAGCTAATTGAGCCTACAGGGTGGTCCCGCGGGTCTCTATTCTTAGTTACAAATTATTCGTTTTATGGGCTTTTTACATTTTACAATTTTTAATAAACTTTAACAACACATTTCCTTTTACTTCTTCTGTGTTAGAGCCTTTTGTTTTCTTCTTAGTGTTTTAGAGTCATTTATGTATACTTTTTGATATCCCTTATTGTGTTGTTTTTGTATTAGGATCTGTATCTTTTTATGGATGTTTTTTGTTTGTCTTTTGCTACTCTTTTGTGTATTTTTATGTGTATATTTTGTGTCATGTATTTTTCTTTTTATATATATTGTGCTGTATATATAAAATGATTTAGCTAGCGCCGCTTATTTTTGAGACTATATACATAAAAAAATTAAGAAGTGTGTTTAAAAATGGTATGACTATTCATATTTATGCTGATGATGTTCAGCTGTATGATGGTGGTCCTTTGGATGACTTGAATGTATATATACGCAACCTTAATTGTTATTTAGATACCATTTATAAGTTTGTTCTTATTATAGGGCCTTAAATTGAATCCCGACAAATCTACTTGTTTAGTGATATCGGGGTTTCAGTTAACCCTTTCAGGCCTGAATTTTTTCTGTCTCTTGAAAACCGTTTTTGTGTCAATAGAGAACAATAGAAATATATAATAGAATGTACAGAATGTCCGCTCCGTTATTACAAAATACGTTTTTTCACAAATATCTTCTATTTAATAGTTTAAAAACAATAAATTTTTGGAGAAATTAAAATTCACTTCGGTAGAAATTACCAGATTAGAAGGCATGTATCAAAAAATGAACCCAATTTTAATAAAATTTGGCGTGTAGAACTTATGGAATGTTGTTCCTTCAACAGCGATATTTTCTATGTCCATAGGGATGGACACTAGGTCTGAAATGGTTAAACGCTCCTCTTCTGGATGGGTGTGTACGGTTCTACCAGGTGAAAGTGAAAATCTTGGGTGTGTACTTCATCTCTAGGCTTAGTTGCTGTGATCAGGTGGCCAATGTTGTTTCTAAGGTTTATAAGGGTCTCAGGCAATTGCGCTTATAATCGAATATTTTGGCAATCGAATTGCGGTAGTGCAGTCCACCATGCATTGGATTCTACGTGTTCGACCACAATGAGAGTTGCATTTAAGGAATGGGTTAGGGTGATATATAACTTGAGAAAATCTGGTTGCTCTATTGAAACATTTTTAATACATGAAGCAGTACAGTTGCTGCATAAAATAATACACCTCAAAGAACCTTCTTATCTTTATAATATGTTACGATTTTTTGCTTCTCCGCGGTATATTACAGCAGTGATTCCCCTTCTAATTGTTTTTTGTTACGTCATTCTTTTGTTGTTCAAGCAGTCCGCATTTGGAATGATTTGCCCGGCGAGATTCAGAAAATTGCGTCTACTGGGGTATTCAAAAGGATACTTTTTGAATTTTTACTTAAAGTAATATAATATTATATTTTCATGTTGATGATTTAGAGGCTAAATCTATTACTGATCTTAAAGGGTAGTGCTGAATTTCTCAAATAACTCACATTTATTTATTCACCTTACAGTTTTTATTACTCATTTAGCCTGATATTGTATTTGCAGTAAATAAATCATTATCAGTATATTTATCACTGCCAATATTTTGTGACATTGCAATTTGATTGGTATTCGATTTTATAGTCTTTTTGGAATCGCTTTCATCCTGCAGATTACGAGTACCTTTGACCTCCTTTAGTTGCTAATCATACTACGTCCCGCTCCATCTTCCAGTGTGGAATATGTTTGTGTTGAATCCTATTAAAACATATGATACAGGTGTTTGATTTCGTCGCTTTGATTTAGAAAAATTTTTTTTGATGCACAACTTGAACCGAATAAAATTACAATTTACATTTTATGACTTTCACATTGTTATTGTTGCATATAGAAGTCGTGAACTGATGCAGATATTTTGGACGGGAACCCTTTAAACTACAAGCAATGAATTGGCCTATATAAGTTTTTTTAATATATTTACATATAAATTTTTAGATCGCAATTCGAAGATTATGAATGTGTTTCTTTACTTATTCTAAAGAAAGAAGATAAGGAACAGAATTCAAGCCGGAATATTCGGACTGGAAATAATAAATAAACGCAAAGGAATAGCCTGGGAAAGAGAACTGTCCGTTTAGATTGACATATAAATAATTTTTTAAATAATGGATAGAGAAGAAATATTTTTGATTTCGGTAGCGGTTAAAATAGGTTGGGACATTTTTTTTATAGTGATAGTGAAGATAGCGGTGACGAATTTGTAGACGAACGCAGAAGTGTAGTTAAAAACAATAGATTCTGCGAGTTGACTGTTCTGCGTTTTGATGGCCAACAATTCAAAGAACACTTTCGGTTATCTTCAAGTTCTTTTGAATAGTATTGCGAATTCAACGTTTGTGAAACCTGGAAGACCTCCTGTACATTATTAAAAACAAATTCTTGTAACTTTGTGGTATTTGGCAAACACTGAATGTTTTAGGTAACATTCTGATATTGTAAGAATATAATGCGATCATAATGAAATTGTAATTTAAATCCAGATCAGTAGCTGACAGATTTGGAATTGCCAAGAAGACCTGCTGGGATATTGTGTATTCCGTATGCAATAATATACTTCTTTTAAGTAGAGAACGAAAGATAATAGTATGGCCTAACGACACGGAAGCAGAAAGAACAGCAGATCATTTTAAACAGAAGACTAAATCCCCAGGTATATTTATAATCTAAATAGTCCTAGAAATTTAAATAATGTAAAGTTTCATTTCAGGTATTATTGGATGCATAGATGCGACCCATATTTCTATACCAGCACCTAAAGAACATCCCGAGTCGTATATAAACAGAAAAAAATATCATTCTATTCTTTTACAAGCGGTGTGCAACGAGAAAATGATTTTTATTGATTGTTATACAGTGGAAGCTGGTTCAATACATGATTCCTGCTTGTTTCGAAGATCCAATTTATTTAAGAAGATTGCAAATAGTTTGACAATTATACAAAGTTTCCCCACATATTAACAGTTAATTAGTTTGTAGGATCTCTCAGAGTTCCATGTAATTATCATATGATAGGGGACCAGGGCTGTGCTTTTAAACCATATTTGATGATACCTTTTAAGGATACTGGACGCCTTTCTGAAGAGCAAAAAAAATTTAATGAAGTTTTATCAACCAACCGCGGATAGTAATTGAAAGAGCGTTTGGGCTTCTCAAAAATAGATTTCGGCGTCTTTATGGATTACAAAACCCAGAACCAGAATACATTCCACTGGTTATTATGACTGCATGCATTTTGCACAATATTTGTTTAAAATACGGTGATTACATAGAAGACCAGTTTTTTTTTCGAGGAAAACATGAATGTTGAAATTGCACCCTATTAAGAACGCGATACACAAGCGAAAACTAAAAGAAATGAAATAGCGCTGCAGTTAAATTCGTAAATTTATTACTGTTCAATAAAACACAGTAAAAATGAAATACAAGAATTACTTTATTAAGATTCACCCTTTATGTATATATATATATATATATTATATTCGTTTCTAAAATTAAAATATAACGGCTCCTTGACAAAATGAGCATTTCACAAAAATATTTGTAAGGCGCAAGTTAATAAATAACACTTACGACTAATTTACAGTCTTTTTAATGAAATCACATTGTTTACTATCTTCATAATAAAATAAAATAAAATGTAAACTTCCGTGGTAGGACAACAAAAAGTCAGATAAAATGTAAGCTCCGTGGCAATAACAACACGTAAAATTATTACTTTGTAAGTGTGTTCATCAGGGTTTCGAAGAGGTTTAGGAACTTATCAGCTCGAACCATTTTCTCTTCGTGTCGTTTCATCCTAGCAGTCTCCACTTCGTCAACGTTCCTTTTTCTTGAAGCTGCTGGTCGATTTGAAGCGCTGCTCTGTGAAGTCTCATCAATAATTATGTCGTCAAAGTTATAGTCCTTCGCATGTATGTTTTCATTAATGACAACAACACTTTCATCACTTGAGCAAGTCGCAGGAGGATTAATTTCAAGACGCTTGCGAAGGACGTTATCCTTTTCGTTAAAATATTCCCAATCTTTCCTGTTTTTTCCGCTAGCGTTATTATGATCCCTGACTTTCTTGTACATGGCCTTTAGGCCCTTCCATTTACCAACGCATCGTTCGCCAGTAAAATCCTTTCCTCTTATTTACTTCATTTCTGCAGCTATTTCTTCCCAAATCTTTTTTTTTAAGTCTCAAATCGGCAGATTCTTTCCATAGAGATCAATGAGGCATTTGATATCTCCAGGAGTCTAACGAATAAAATTAACGCCCGCTGCAAAATACAAATATAAACGCATAAAATACCGTTAAAACTTTTTCATCATTTATTTCCTACTAGTTTCTTCCATGCTGATATGCGCACTTGCCGCGTTTGTTTGACAGTTCTATTCTATTTATTCCATGCAACCCCTAGGTATGAAAAGAATGTGTTCGGAATAAGCTGATAAGAATAAAGAAACGTGGAATGAAATAAACGGAACATTCTGATCGAATAAATAAACTCATTTGGGATGTTCCAAACATTCAGAATGAATAAAGAAACGCACCCTCTATTTACATATGTTTATGTTGATTTAAGTCACTATAGTTTGCTACTTTCTTCAATGCAAATTTATTAAATTTTCAATTAATTGATTTTAAGAATAGTGCAAAAGCCGTGTATTTCTTTCTAGTCAATTCTGAGATATTTTTTGCTTTTCGCCACGAAAGTACAAAAATTCGTTTACTAAATAATCATGTATATGTTAATGTTCATCAAATGTAGAGAAGTCATATTAGCTTTCCACGTAATAAGGAAACTCACACCCAATCAATCAAATCGGCGATTGCAGAGGTCTGTCGTCACGTAAAAATGAACAAGCATCCTAAGATACTTTCCGAACCAGATAAATAATTTATGAAGAGACCTGGCAAACGAAATACCACATCCAAGTAAAAAACGTCTGCACCCAAAATTAAGTCATCAACTCGATGGAAATGCCACGCTTTAAGTAACTGTCAATCGTTTTAATTTTGATTGATGAGTATACTCATCAGCTTCGCGAATTTGATTTACTTTAACAAACCTGAGAATGATTAAAGGTAAAAGAAATTAACCAATAAGAAGAGTGGGAGTTTGATTCTTTGTACACTTGCAAACACTGAATCGCTTTTTATTTGAGGAATATACAAAATTAAATATTTGCAATGTAAATACGTATTGATTATATAACAGTTTATTATTCATCCATCCTAAGAAATTCTAAAATTGAGAGAATTGCAAAATAAGCAAACAATTTCTCAAAATAAAGTGACATTAAAGCGGTTTAAACTAAGTCGCGTAAATCATAGGGAGGGCTGTACAAATAGGTAAAAACGATTTTCTTCACACAAGCCTATATATAAGTATCTTACTCTCAATTTACTTATATTACTCACTGTAAATATCCTAAATTTATTGACCTATTGCTTTAAAAGTATGAAATGAACGCAGCCATTGATTTACGAATTTAAAAAGACCTGGATGGAAACCAAACTTTAATGTATCTTTATTTATTTATTTTAATAAAAGTGGAAATTAAATTAAGTTTTTTTATTATTCTTTTTGTTTACAAAGTATACGTGTGTTGCTCTCTTCACTCGATGTCCTTGCCCAGCCTGCAACGAAGAGAAAAAGGACTTTTGAGTATGACTACTTAGTGGGTTTTCTAATAGAACATTCGAGACCCACAGCGGGACATACCAGCGCTGTGGATTCCCACACACAAACAAGGCCGCATCCTTAACGGAATAGGCGCGCTCTCGCGTCAATTGAGATTAACAGACAAGGCATCAGGCGCCACCAGTTAATCTCATACACAAAGGATCGCAATCGGACAACCCCGGACACACTACGGATGACCGATCGGACCCGTCACACAAATTACTCGTTCATAATTAAACTAAAATTTATAACTAAATAAACATTCACGCAATTACCCACCTTAATCGTTCTTTAATTAATTAATCAATCTATTGCAACCGCACTATACTTATTCACTTCTATTTCACCCGAAAGATATAGTTCGAATGAAAGTACAGGACGATTTCGTGTCGTCGACACCTCGGTACGTTTGCATTTTCGCGTCCTTAATTGTACCCTTGAACCCTTGCTTAGGCAACAAAACATATGCGCACCTTTTTTACTTTTCCCTGACGAACCTAAATAAACAAATCTGCATATCTCCTCTGAACAAAAGGATTCATGATTTATGAGGTTCCTTTCCGCGCAGATTACTCTCTTTAAAGTTTTGCGCAACGATCCCTCTTGTCGCGCCTGGCTGGTGCCTAAACCCTTATTCTATTCTATTCAGAAATTGTTGTTTTTTTTCAGATTCTTTTACGTATTTTTAACATATTCTTTCAAATTACTTACTTGCTTTGACAATTTATTTAATATTTATATCACAAAACCCATTTCACGATCACGTTGATCTACATATAAGGTGCCTTGGACAAAATTCAGTATGAAAAGCTGAAAACTGACTTCCTTAAACGTGAGGTTAGTCCAGTGGTGGTGAGATGGGCGGACGACATGACGAGGAACAGGACAATCAAGACTCAGACTGGTCATGTAATTATTGGGGGAAGGGTCAGGAGAGGGTGTTCATAAGCAGGAGTGTTATCTCCTTTTCTGTGGAATGTCATAGTTGACTCTCCACTCTCTAAACTTAAAAAGGTCTCAATATCAACACGAACAAGAAAAAAACGATAGTACTCACTAGGAAGACTAAAGATATGGGACGCTGTTTGGATCTGAGATTAATGTTGCTAGGGTGACCAAATACCTAAGGGTGTACCTGGACTCAAGGCTAACTTTGAAACACCATGTTGAATAACAAATTAGAAAAGCAAGAATGGTGTTGTACCCTTCTACATTGATACAAGGATAGATTAAGGTGGGATATCTAACACACTAAATGTGTGCAATGGTGGTTAGACCTAACGATATGGAATGTGTTATGGCATCTTACAGCCGTAAATTAATATTTAATAAAAATGTTTAATGTGTTGAAATTGGATGGGTCGCAAGTTCAAAAACGGCCACTTAATCGTACTCTTCCACTGGGGGAGGCATAATTAAGGACCTAATAGAGAAATGAATCATAAAAGAACAACAAAATCGATGGGGACGTATGACAACTTGCCGATGAGTTAAAAAAGGCGATTAGGCTATCGTGTAGAACGTTCAAAAGAAAGTTCTAAGCGTGGACGATGTTACGTGTACATGGTGCCAAGAGGAAACCGAAACGGCGTAGCACGTGACTGCCCGGCATTGGTGGGATGGATCATGGATATCGCAGACGGTCTCATAGCTAGCATGGGACAGTTAAGCAATTGTATAAACATATGCTCGAAATAATAAGAGACATGGAGGTTAAGAAACTGCTTGGGAACTCTCCGACGCAAACGAACTAAGACGGCTCTTGAATAGGTCTGTTTAATGAGACACTGCCCCAGATTAACCGAGAAAACTTCGTTCAATCTCAGGAAAACTGTCAAAGCCGCCCAAGCCCGTCTGGACAACTTGGGCTGTCACTTCCACGAATGACACTTCTCCTGAGTTTGCCTTAAATCTAGAGCTTGGGCAAGAAAAGTTGACCGAGACTGACCGAGACTAAATCTGGCAGCCGTCAATGAACACATTCCTGGGAAACTTCGGTCGACTTCGAAGCGTTATTGAACACAGAAAGTAGACCGAGGTCTCCAGGAAAACTGGCCTCATTAAACAGACCTAATATAAATCACACATTTTGGGCAGGGGCACTGCATTATCCTTGTCGCACAGAACCTTAAAGAAAGGATTTAAGCACATTGGCGACGAGACTATTTTAATTCTGATTCCTTGTAGATAAATTCTACGCTTGATACCTGCGAATCGAACCGTCTTCATACCTTTATCCGCGTAACAAAACCTAACAGGACTGTGCCGTTTTGAGATTCCTTCTTTAATGGAACTATACGGATGTGGAATAGATAATCATCATGCCTTCCCCGTGGGCTGCCTGTCTCCTTTCCGCGAAGGCATAGTACATAGGGTATCCCCTGAATTTTGACTACAGTCTGTCTCATAAGAGCGTGTCGCAAATTAGTTTTTACATAAGGTAGTGAATTTTGTAATCTCTGATCTGATCCCTTTTTCGAAAAAGTATACTTAGTTCAGTTTGCGTTTAGTACTCAAAGTGAAAACACAAGAGGATAATGAGTTCAGAATTTAAAAAGCGGTTTGAAGTTGTATTCCTCGTAAGTCATCCAAAAGGTCCAAAAATGGCCTTTCAGTAGGCAGCCAGGCATACGAAAACTTCCGTATCATTTGTGAACAAATGGATAAGTAGGTATATAGAAACTGGAAATGTCCCGAGAAACGAGAATTTGGAACACGATTGGAGCAAGGTCATCTTTACGGTGTTTACGAGTGTTCTTTTTGGATTACAAACTTTTTCTGGACTGCTTGGACAAAAAAAGGTGAAGTATTGATCCAACGCACCCTCAAACACCCAGGGAAGATTCATACGTACGGGTGCTTTTTAGCCCATTCGAAAATGGTAGAATTCTACCGCCGGGATTATTGAACTCAGCCGAGAAGTTATTTGTAGCGGAAAATGAAGATTGGATTGTGTTGGAAGATAACGATCCAAAACAATGAAGCCGATGAAGTGCCCCTCTCAATCACCGAATACGAATCCAATAAAAAATGTTTGGGCCTACATGAAGAACATACTTCCAAGGACGCAGGATTGGTAACATTCAGCACTTGAAAATCGAAATGCAGAAAATTTGGAAATCATTGACACTGGAATATG
>QYTT01089683.1:13871-24960 GCA_006980735.1 Dasypogon diadema | reverse complement strand
TTTTTTTCTTTAAATTATGTGAATTCAATACCGTAAATTTCGAAAAGAGCACATCTCATAAATTTAAGATATCTAAAAATTGCTATATAATAACATTAACACCAAATTATTTCTGTAACTTTCGATTGCTAATTGATCCCAAAATGTAACTCAAAAATATTTTTTTTAATATTATACTACTTTAAAAAATAATTAGTTTTTTCATTTCCTGAAGTTTGTTGCCCTCCTCTTCCCCTTGGCAATCAAACAAAAAAAGAATTTTGAAAATCGGACTATATTTACCGGAGATATGAAATTTTGAATGTAAAAAAAGCAATCTGAATTTTTTTAATTTTTTAGACAGCCTTGATACATATTATGACGTCATAATTGAAGCTTGCCTTGCAAGCGACGCCACTTTCAACCAAAACTAATTTCCCTTTCCCTTCCAAAATCAAACAAAAACAGAATTTTGGAAATCGGTGTATATTTACCCGAGATATTCCTTTTCTCGTATTAAATTTTTCCAGGATATGTTTTTTTTTCTTCAACAGTTGAAGCTTCAAAATTGCTTACTATATAGTGGATATTTCCACACCACCTTAGAATTATGACTTGAAAACTTATTACTTCGGGATAATAATAAAACAATTCCCCATTGTAAAAAATTATGGATTATCAAAAAGTAATGAAAGTTCATATCATATCTCAAGAGGTACCCCTTTTGGCGCGTTACCGTTTATTTTACATGGCCGGTTCCCCAGTAGGCCTATACCATGCCGAGAATATTGGGTAAAGTGGTATAAATTCATTAGTGCGGTTATTTATACCATGCCGAGAAGATGGGGTAAAGTGGTATACATTCATCAGTGAGGTTGTGTATACCATGCCGAGAATTCTTTTGGGTCACAACTGGTATGCTTTCGTAAGTGCTGCTGCTAATTCAATTTCATGTTTTGATTCAATACCGAAGAAATTATTGCACTGGATAAATATCTTAATAAGCACAGTTTAATACGCCACATGACGATCTTAATTCAATGTTTTTAACAAACTGAAAAACTTAATCGGAATACTAAATGAACTTATACATGTGTAGAAAAACGGGCTAGTCCCACGAACCTTTCAGTCCAATAGAGCGTCACCCTATCCCTAACCGTGGAACGGACAGATAAAAGACAAATAAATAGGAAGATATATAGACAGATAAACGGGCGTACAAATGGATGAAGTAGAGAATTGACGGACATAAATACAAAGATTAGACTGGTGAAATTTTGGACGGACGGACGAATAGACCAACAGACAGCCGGATGGATATTTTGGATTGACAAACAGACAGGAAATTGCCAATTCTGAAGAATAGGTGAAAGAATAGAATCTATCCGATAGATAGACGAACGGATGTACGGACAAAGAGAAAAAGTACGTAAAGTACGCAAAAAAATATGTTGCACAAAAGGCAACGGACGGACACATAGAAAAAAACAGGAAGGATTAGACACAGAAAAGGAGGCCTGCGGACGGAGAGAACAAAGAGATAGGGGAGAGAAAGGGAAGAGCAACCTGTCCAAAAGCGGAAAATTTGGAGACAGGTAAATATGTGGACGAAATATAGGTAAACTAATAAACAGGCGATGGGTAGACAAATAGACAGACGGACAGACAAACGGACGACAAATAGACAGGCAGACAACAGACGGACAGATATTGTACTGATGCGATATTGCATTGATGGTCCTATGCCTCCAACTTTCAAATTTCAAAATCCCAGGTTTACTCGCTTCTAAGATATTGCACGGCTCTAAAAAAGATTTTATTTTATTTCATGTGAATAAACGTAAGTGATACACAGCAAAAATCCCTTCTTATCTCAAAAACTTTGATTTTTGTAATTTTAGACACCAAACCGTAGGCACACATTATAAATAAATTTAATTTATTTGACAAATTTAGTGGGCTTTATACTAACGAAGTTCGCAAAACCAAAGATTTAATAAAGAAAATAAAGAATTGTAACTTTATCTATTTTGCAGGATTCTTTCATGCCAGTTAATGGACACTAAGAAATCCCCCAAATAACTCGACCTTTTGGGTAACACAGTCTGCACTTTACTATAAACTGCAAACTATGAACTGCACTTTAATATAAATAAGATTAAAGACGAGCACTAATGGAAAAAAACTAGAGAACTTGATTTTGCAAAGTTTTTAGAAAAAGTGGAAATTGTACTTCTCTTAAAAATTTTTATAATCAAAGGCGCGAAATGTGAAGGCCGACCTAACCTCTAATTTGGACACCGAGTTAATTAAAATTGCAAATAAGATTATAGCCTTGGTAAAATAAAAACACCAACAACGAAACAGAGAAAACTCAATATTGAAAAGTTTTTAGATAGAATATTAAGTGCACTTTACTTAAGAAATTGTATAATCAAAATCGCGAAATGTAAAACTCTACCGAACCTCCAAACTTAGAGCACGGAAATACATTAAATCTTTCGCTTTTTGTTCACGAAACCTCACCAAATTTAGTTACCACGATCATTTACTTATTTTGTATCACTTTCAACATAAATTAGATTAAAAAACTTGCCTCCAAATTAATTAAAATCACTGAAGAATCCCTACGACTACATTCTTTCATACCGGCTTCTTGACATAATCCAACTAATTGTCATTCAGACTACTTCACTACACCACTCTCAACCGCTGTTCACGGCTTGTAATTGTAGGAGGTTTTGTTTATACTAACATAAAAACACGGTATACAAAACACTAGGTTTGACGTCACCCTGTCAAAGTTGTATGGAGATTTTGAGCAAATTGGGAATTAAAGGAGTAGTTAAGCATGTTTTTCATTTATTTATTTGTAATATTGCTACCCTAGGCATACTCTAGCATATTCTCTAGCAATATAACCAAACATTCTATAAAATGTATAGGGAACTTTGACGCAGTAACGTCATGTAAACAAAAATGGCGGAACTTGTACTTGGATACAATGACAGCTGTCATTTTTATTTGTAACGAGAAATTTTCTAAGTAGAATTTTGGCGAGTACACACCTTGTTTTAATAATTCAATGTAAGAGCTGATAAGAAATGAATAAATAAAACAAACAAAATGATTTGATATTTGTCAGATTAATGCCTGAAAATCCGTTCAGTTAACTAATGCTACAAATGTTACACTATATGGCATAGTTTCGTTAATTGAACACAATCAATCTATACCGAAATTTCTCCTACGCTGAGCATTCGTACAAATTTTGTTTCTATAGTGATGCGAAAATTTTCTTTTATGAAATTGACATTCAACTTTAAACAGTTAAGGCCCAACTATAATTGAATATGCAATTTCGAAAAGGGCACATCTCGGATAATTTGACAAATACGTTTTTTCAAATCAATATGTTCTAAATGGTGCTCCGGACAAAATAAGAAGAATACCGTTATAAGATTTTTGATGGCATTATCTGTGTAAAGAAATATGATGATCCATCTATATTTTCTAGTGCGCGGCCGCTCTTTCACTGATTGTGACAGACATTTTTCAGTCGTCAAAAGGGAAATTAGAGATGAAGATCGTGTGTTCACCCATCTACAATATATTGATCTTATAGTACAGGCCAGTAACACCGAGAAATTTGACGTTGAAAAAGTAAATACAGAAGACATTATTGATTCCAAGAAATGGGCTCAACTAAATTTTAAAACTAAACCTTTATCAGTAAGTTACGGAAAAGATGTACCTAAAAATCAAAAAGTTAATTTTCAAGTATCGGCTTATTATGAGTTTGTTTTTGATCCAAAAAAAAAACTGGTGAAGTAATCGTAAAAAATTATATAGGTAATGACATCTCTAAGGAAATTTTCGTTCTTTTTAAAGTAAAGGGTACTTGCAGTAATTTACCAAGCCAAGCCGATCGAGCTCATAATGGTAAAGTACCTATTAATTATCTGAAAATTGCAGATATTGCAAAGGTGAAACAATATATACCGACAGAATTTATATAATTTTATGACGAAATACTGCAATGGCCCACTACAAATGAAAGAGAGCCTCCAAAAGAAGATTTTTTTAAAAAAGTCTATTAGTTATTTTTAATTTAGGTATTAATTTTATATACCTAAAATAAAAGTTTCGCCAAATTTATATGGTTTTTTTCTTTAAATTATGTGAATTCAATACCGTAAATTTCGAAAAGAGCACATCTCATAAATTTAAGATATCTAAAAATTGCTATATAATAACGTGACATTTGTCAAAATCACTCAAAACATACTATTGAAAGTTGCTTCTTAACTGCGAACTAAGTAACACATTACTCAAAAACTACTTGTTCGATGAAATGTTCGGGAGTAAATGAAATTAATTGAATTAAAGTACTTTAATGACATTAATAATCGCGTAAACTAATGAATTCATCAAAACAAGTCGCATATACACATTTTAGAGCTGCTATTTAATTCTAACAAGTAATGAGTTCCACCGAAATTACCCCGAGTGCTCGGGTAACACAATTTACTCCAGAAAGAGAAAGCAGCCGGAACCTATATAAAGAACGCCAGCATGAGAGATGAGAATCGAGTTTACTGGGAAGATAATCGGCGCTGGGCAAATAACCAGATTTGGGTAAATAACCAATTTTCGCGATTACACTTAGAAAATTATTCGGCTCTGGGTTTATCACCAAGCAAAATAATTTTCTAAGTCGAAATTGAATTAACACTTAGAATTTTTTCAGTTTCGGGTTTATAATATTATTTTTCTAAGTCCAAATTAAACTAACACTTGGGATTTTTGGATAAATGTTCACACTTAAAATTTTTTCAGTCTTGGGTTCACGCTTTGTCATTTTTTCCAAATTAATTTAACACTTCTTTTTTCGTCAAATATTTCATATAGTGTAGTTGATTGAGAATCTAGGATGAGCCTAGGTTGATTTAGGATTCAGAAACTTTCTGGATTGTTATCTGTTGGGACTATCACCAAGGAGAATTATTTTCCAAATCAAAAAAAAGTTTGAATTGCTAATAAATAAGGCTTCCTTGAATTAATGAGATTTTTTTTTATTTTCTTTTCAAATCACTGAAATTTTCAAGTATAGTGAAAATCTAGAGTTAATTTTGAATTAAATATTGTAATTGTAGTTAAGTCGTTAGACGTAAAAAATTGTACTATTAGAGACAATAAATTTATTTAAAGCAGACAAATCTTTTATTGGCACCTTTTACCCTTCAAAAAACTAGCTTTATTCATTGGCCCTCATTTGAGGTTGCTTCATGTGCCCTTTTCGAAATTGCATATTCAATTGAATTTCGCGACTTCGAGAAATCAACCAAAGTTGGCGAAAGTTGCTGTCAAATACAACTCCGACTATGATGAAATTAAGTGAATTTTGCAGTAAAGAAGAAGAAGAGTTAGCATTTTTATTAAAATAACGACTTTTATACAGAAGCTCTTTGCTTCGTACTAAATTTATTAAATCTTCAATAAATTTGGCTTGCTCCATAATGCATTTGACCCGTACACAATACAAAGCTTTGACATTTGTAAATTTACTGAAGTCAGGTACGACAATTATCGTAGCATGCAAAATTCAGTGAAAGTCAGGGAACAGGTTTTGAAAGTCGATTATAGTTGCTATAAGTGAGTTCCATGTTTCCGTAACTTGATTTAAGCTGAATTTGGTTTCGAAAATTCAATTATAGTCTGGCTTTTAGGACGCCACATTAGAATTAACAATTTTGCAGGCCAATTGAACAGAACTTATTCCGACGATAATGAATTTTAATTATGCAGTACTAATTCGCGCACGAACTGTACAAATTAAAATCGTGGAGCCGCGGATAGAATATGCTTCCATTCGGCCGACCAGACGACTCCGACATTCAACTCAGAAATAATTCTCATTGATAAATCGAATTTGACCAATGTTTCGTGACGTCACTCTGGATAAGTGGAGCTTGAATCTTTGTCAGAGGAAGAATATACATTGTTTTGGTTTTTACTACTGACCTCTAATAAATAGACTGATCAATTTGCTATTTCATGCAATGACTTGAATACTATGGACGGAAAAAGAATCGTGGGACCAATTTGTGCAATCAGAATAGCTTTCTCATTTGCTCTTACAATCGTATAGTGACAGCGACTGAAAAAATTTTGAGTGGATTAGAGGAAAAGAAGGCATTACATGTGTTAAAAATAGATAGAGATAGCGAGATATATTTTACTCTCTTATGCATTTAAGATCGTTTTACCACTCTTGTTAACTATTCGAAAATGCCTTTTGTGTATTATAACGCGCACTACAACGCATGCGCTAAGCAGACGAAACAAGGCATCGTGAAAGGGTGCCTTAAGTCTACTATCCCACTCTGGGAACTAGGAAGCCCTAAAATAACGGTCCTAGGCAGGAAGCTCATATACAACCTACAGGGATTTACTTTTATTGCCAAAACACGATCACAATTTATGAGTTCCTTAAATGGCCAAATGAGCGAACATGTGCCAAATGAGCGAACAAAAGCTGTCCAATTTAGTCCTATTAATACATCTAATACATATGTACACAAATATATAAATCGCAGTTAAAGTGTCACATTTTGTATGGAAAAATTATACAACTTGCCCCATATAGTGCTCCCCTTGGCTTTAATAAAATGTCAAAGTAATTCTTTTATATGCCAATGAGAGGAAAAATTTCTGTTTATTTGACTCTGTTAAATCAGCTACAACATATCGCAAGCATATGAATAGGGCCTGTCTAGCAACAGTCTACATTGTCTACGTAAACTATGCATTATCTACATTGTCTACGCATTGTCTACCCCAGAATGTAGACAATGCAAATTCACGCGTAAATGCGCATCACTGAGCCTCATATTGCAACAATAAAAGGGTTGGCTCGAAATATGTGGAAGATCGCGGTGAAATGAAAAATATCAGTACAGCTCCGAAATGCTTTAACAGTTAAAATGCAAACAATCAATTAATATTCAAGTATATACCAATCATGCTAAACGGAATTAGTTATGTATAAGAAACTATATCCACATAGAGAAAAGAGACATTACTATATCAATTACACATTTTAAAGTATTTGCTATAATGGTTTTATTTATAGAAACCTTCTTTTATACATAACTGTAAACTATGGGCAGCGCATGTATGACCTTCTTGCTCTTGAATCCATAGGGACATTTTTAGTGCCGCTGCAAAGTTTAGGGCATTATCTGTTACTGCTGCCATTTCTTAATGTTTTATTTCCCACTTTTCTACAATTTCTTCTATCTTCTTCGATAAATATTTGGCGGTCTCTTTTTCCGTGATTACTTCAGTAGTAAGTGTAAAATACTTGTGTTCCGAGTTTTTGTCCAAAGCCTTCGCATTTACAGTTATATAATGATCTTGTGTACGCGAAGTCCACCCATCTGTCGAAAGAGCAATTGTTGTGACCTCTGCAAGCTCTTCAGTTATTTTTCCTTTGATGGTATCGTACGCAAGGCGTAATCTTTTTTTAATTGCTGGCTCGGATGGTATTTTATATTGTGGTTCAATAAAACTGATTAGTCTTTTAAAACCATTGGATTGAGGAATTGAAGTTGGTAGTTGATCCATTGCAATCATTTCGGCCATATATTGACTGATAATTTCAGAACGTTCTGCACTGCACAGACTATGGTTTGTTGTTCTCGATTGCATTAGAACGGATGTTGTAGGATGATATAGGTAACAAAAATTAAAGAAAACTCAAGGTTCGAATATTCGATCTGTTCGGACTATTCGAATTAGAATAGGGATTTGAAGATTCGAACCATTCGAACATTCAAACTGTTCGAAGGTTCGGTTTTGAGATTCAAACTGTACAATGCTGGAACTATTCGGATCTCTACATGTTCGAGCACTTTAAAGCTCTATTTTAAAGTAATTGTTTAAAGTAAGTAAATGTGTAAATGTGTTATAGCCTCGAAATTATTTGTGGTGCGAGTAGGGTATAATTTCACAAATTTGGTGAAACCATCAACAACTAAAAGTATGTACTTTCTGTTCCGAGGTCTAACCTCAAGAGGATCAAAATGATCGATATGGATCGTATAAAACGGCTTATCTCCCTTCGGAATGGGATATAAGAATCCCTCTTGCTTGCCGCTATTGGCATTATAGACTATACATTTGAGACAGTTCTGAATATATTCTTTAACAATGCATTTTAAATTAGGGAACCAGTACGACCTGGTTATGATTTCACAAACTTTATCGCTACCTACATGTCCACACAAATCATGACAGTTTCTCAGGATATGTATATTTGCATACTTTCCGGAACATAAAACAAACATTTTTTGTTATTAACTTTTCGATAGACTAATCCATCACGGATTTAATTCGGATCTAAGTTTTCTAATAACAGGGTCTTCACTCTGACAAATTGCCAGCTGCTTGTGGAATGCGCTGTCTTGTAATATCGAATTTGTTGAGCGACTCAGGAAATCAACATGCTGCATTTTAGAACCTGTACGATACTCCATTTTAAAGTCATAATTTTGCAACTCCAAGACCCAACGATTAATCTTAGGACTTAAAAATTTTTTATTCAGAGTTAGAGTCAGTGCTTGGCAATCGGTAACCACAGTGAACTTAATGCAATGCAAATAAATTCAAAACCGTCGCAAAACATAAACAATTGCCAAAGTCCCAAGCTCATAGCTATGCAGCTTTGACACTGATTCCGTTGTACGTTGAGAATAATAAAATATTGGATGTAATTGGTTTGTCAGCTTTACGTTGAAGCAATATCCCCCAAATCCTACCGAACTCGTATCACAATGAAGCTCAGTAAAATCGATTGGCGAATATATAGACAAAACAGGCGTTTCTGTCAACTTCTGCTTAAGAGCATCAAAACATCTCAATTTTTCCTTTCAATGAAAAATTTACTCAAAAAAGCTTTAATTTCAATGAAATTAAAGCTTTTTTGAGTAAATCGTAAAATGGTGAAGCTATACGTAAAAAAGGGGCACACAAATTTCGAGAAGTACGAGCACAATCCTAAAAAACTGCGCAATTCGTTGCAATTACCAGGAACTTTGAAATTGCGTATAGACCCTAACTTAGTCGGATTCGGTCTAACTCCCTTTTCGTTAATGATGTACCCTAGATATTCAATTTCGCTGAATAAGAACTTACATTTATCCCAAAGAAGCTCAAGGAGAATCATCTTTATTAATTTGACAACTCTACTAAGAGTGGACAAGTGTTCTTCGACAGATTCGGTCGCTATCATGATATCGTCCATATAGATTTGAACTTGACGTTCCCTAAAGTCATTAATGATTTTATAAACCTGTCCTTCTTCAAGAATAGATAATCTTCTTGGGGTATGAGAGTTGAGAGATGACTTTATCTTTTATTAATTTAGTGGTCATTTCGCACTTGTTTACCTCTAAAGGACTTTCTTTTTTAATATAAGATTCTTCGAATATGGACACAAAATTCTTTTTAACATTAGGTGAAAGTAATGGATCTACATTCAATTCACTGCGGTCAACGTTTATATCTTTATCGACATCAAGTTAATATTAAGTAATTCGGTATTAAATGCATCATTTACGCACGTTATGTCTTTCCCTCCAATAATTAGCCTAGAACCACTTTTATTGAGAAAGTCTCTACCCAAGATACAAGGAGGATACATGGTTTCGTCCGGAACAAGATCAAATATTAAATCGTAATTCTGGTCATTAACGGAAATCAAATTTTTGAAGGTGCCTAGAATATTAAGTTTGCTATTATTAATTCCAAAATAATTCAAACATCCATCTTCTTTCTGAATTATAAAATACGGAAAATATTTTTTTAAAATAAGGTTAATTGGACTACCTGTATCAATTAACGTTTCTAACTTAACTTTAAAACTAAATTTACCAATATTATTTGCAAAGTTTATCGTTATATCATTACAAATGCGTTACTAGTAAACTGTACATCAGGCTTAGTGATTGTTTTTACCTCGTTGATGTTTCTGTTACCTTGTGGACAGCTGCGGAAAGCACGCAGCATTCCTTACCACATTTGTAGCAGGTTCCTTGAACTCTTGTATGTCTAGTACATGTAGCCGCCACATGATCCATTTGGTTGCAGTTGAAACACCTAGATTTTATAAAACTGTTAACATACGTATTACCTTTACCTTCATCCTGTTTATTATTTACTTGAGTTGCAGACTAATTTTTAAAGCTGGTTGCCTTAATGTTCTCGTAACACCAAGAGATTCGTTAACGATGTCAATTTTTGCAGCCCCAATATTTGTTAAACTTTGGCGTCCCCGATACCTCGTATTACATACTTCAGAAGTGCACTTTCACTTAGATTCCCACGATTAGCCAAATTTTTCATTACGAACACGTATTCCTCATGTCTTACTAATTTTCTTCTTTCTGCTGGATAGCGCGTAATGTGTATCGACTTCATCCTTCACGCACGCAAAAACTTTCGTAAGCTCTGCTTTAAACTGTTGCCAACTTAAAATTTCTTCAGTCAAACTGTTTTGCCATTATTTTGCGGTACCCTTTACACTTAAATATGCGTAATGAAGAAGAGTTTCATCTTTCCAATTATAAATCTTGCGTAGAGTTTCGAGTTTTCTAACCCACTGGTCGGATGCTAAACATTTTTCACTTTCTGGATCAAATTGGGGAACAATTTCTGGAATTTCCAAAGAGTTCAACAATTTCTCTTTTTTTCCAACTAATCCGTTGTCCACAGTCTGTTTAGTAGAAGTTTTTTGTTGTTCCAACTCGAATATTTTTCGTTCCTTGTCCAACAAAGATTTTCCTAATTCAGCAGTTTTTTCTCGCACTCGATTTGGGAAGAAGTACGAACACTTGAGCTAACAGCAGTATTTTTGACAAGCGTGAATTAACTTGTTCCGCGAAATTAATTTGCCCGTCGCAAAACCTTCTAAACTACAAGCCATGAACTGGCCTTGAGCAAGAATATTGAACTCGTTTCTTATGAACGCTTTAAGATATCAGAAAGTGGTCCGTTGAATTTATAGGACCACTTTCTACTATCTTAAAGCGTTCATAAAAAAGAGTTC
>QYTT01089682.1:33984-45245 GCA_006980735.1 Dasypogon diadema | reverse complement strand
TCAGTTAATTGAGAACCAGTATTACTCCGTTGTTGATTGACAGCAGCCGTCACGAAAAAAGCATTCAGTAAGTTGGGATCAATGTCAACAGCCTTTTGATCACGCCCATATATACCCAGAGATCTAATGTTCGTCCAAACCCTTTTTGCTGGTTGATTAACATCTAGCTTTTGGCAGATATACGCTCTTTTAGCTGAACGGATCATTGATGTCACTTTGTTACGCACTGACTTATATTTGTTTAAAAGAACTACATTTCGAGTTCTTTTGAACTGGTTGAGAAGAAAATCACGTTCAGTCATAGCATGGTGAATCTCCTTGGTTATCCACGGACACCTCTGATTTCGAACATAGCATGTCTTAACAGGGACATACTTATCGTATAATTGCTGTATTCTCACAGTAAGACCCTGCACTTTGTCGTCCAATTCATCATAAGCATAGATCTCATCCCATACGATGCTCAGAGCCTCAGAAAGCAGTAAATCAACGTTTGTATTTTTAAAATCACGGTAGCTAAACGAGGTGGAAGCATTTACAGAATCTAACACCAAGTTGTAAGTAAGAAAAAGAAAGTCGTGATCAAAATTACTGGGCGGACTTAATTGACCATGATAGAGGACATTTCCTAAACAACTAGTTAGCATGTAGTCTAACTGGGAGGAGATAGATGCATTATGATAAGTGGGCATACTATTGACAACTTTAAGATCCAAGGTTTGGAGTAGGTAGGCAAAATTGTCAAAAGTTGAGCCATTAGCACATGCGTTGACATTAAAGTCGCCAAAAACTAGGACATTTTGATGCCTCGACATAAGATGGGATAAGGAATTCTCAAATTCAACTGCGTTTTCTGAGCTAAAACAATTTGGTGGGCAGTAAACACCGACTATAACACAGTTATCGGAGGAAGATTTGAGCTCGATACTGACATATTCTATCATTGCCCCAGACGATGATTTATTAAGGATAGTTGCTTTGAGTGAGCAATGAACGTAAATTGCAACTCCGCCACCAATACGTCCCTCACGGTCATTTCTAAGTACAAGATATCCTGGGATTGAGATAAACGACGAGCTTACATCGTTGGATAACCAAGTTTCACTTATAACAATTACATGGACCATGGACATTACCTGTGAAATGTGATCAATATGGTTTGCGTACGTCCAATAATTCCGAAGTTATGATTCAATATATTACTATGTACTTATAAGTACCAATCCGGACACAAATCAAATCCTTTAAGATGCGATACAATTTTTCTTGGAATGAGCCAGGGAATCACCCCTTAAAGGATTACCATCCAAACCCTGTATTACCCTATATATGAACATAACCTAAATTTATCGAAGCTTTCAGTCTTAAAATTGATGTATTAAAGCCGAAGGACCATTCATGACGGTAGACGCGGCAAATGTGGCAGATGTGTTGACATTTGAGTAGAATGTACAGGATTCAAATGGAGCAAGGCCCACTCATGACTTGAAGAATGTAACGTGACGCACACAACGCCCAAAGTAGACCAACTTTCTACTTTTTCACGCGGTGACAGCGTTGACAAATGTGTAAAAGATTTATGCTTACATTTTTGCCGTGAATTTTGTCTTTCTTTTTCAAGTGCGCGCTCTTCTCTCTATTTCGAAGTTTCTCACTTTTTTAATTTATATTTAAATTAAATTATGTTCGAATAAAATATTGTTTAAACTTTGACAAAGACGCGTCTGCCGTCGTGAATGGAACATGTCTTGATTTCTTCCGCTTCTGCCGTCGTGAATGGACCTTCGGCTTAAGATATGTTTAGATGCATTTGTTAACTAATTTAACTATATTCTCCAAACTCTGCAGATAATATAGATGTTACATTTTAAGCGGAGCAATTTGGTAAAGGAGGAAATTTATAAAAGTTTTCTTAATAAGGCATTAGTGGCTGCACAAATACAATTTTTGTCAGTGGTAAAAAATAAATAAAAATTAGATGTGCCCCTTTTTGGATTCGAATTCATGATTTAGTTTGGTCTACAGATCTACGGCTTTACTAGTGTAGTTACAGACGTGCGATTATTATGTATTTCAATATTAAATAAAAATCACAATTTAAACTATTTAAATATTACATAATTTGATTTAGTTCCCTCTTACTTTTAAATATAATTTGTGTTCTAAAAATTTTATTATAAAAATTATTAGGATACTCACGTTCCTTCTTTTCCTCGCTTTGCCAGTCAAATTCTCCATTATCTACTAACTCAAGAAAGCTATTTCTTTTCTTAAAATACATCGCTAGATCTGTCGATAAAATGGCATTTTCAACTGTTTTCATTACTTTTCTATAGTCATCTGGTGATAAGGCCTGTAAATAAAATTGGAAATATTTCAATTTTCTGTCATCTGTCTAATGCTGAATATTAAAATACCAAAGTAAATTAAATTTTAGAGCAATATTATTTATATTTGTGGAAGAAACAATGTAATCGACTTAGAGAACCATCACATCTGAGAAGGATATCAAAGTTAAGAAATTGTATAGGTATAGATTAACTTAGCCACATTTATGTACAGGGTGTTCAAATTTGAGCGTTACTTTTAAATTTGCCGCCATTTTAATTCTTTGTAGTAGAGTGCGCTGGAATTTTTGTTAGCTATTAAGGGCCGATTCCAATCCAACCCTTCGTCTTTGCCTTCATCTCGTTATTTTTTTTTTAGGTATTACCTAAGCTCAGGGGACAACCCTATGATGCACTTAAAAAAGGGAAAAGGGGATTGGGAAATTTTAACCTGACAAATGTTGCAAGTGGGCCACAATTTGAGGCATGAATTTTTACTGTGCAACATCCCAGTGGCTTCACAAGTACAACTCTTGTCAGTAGAATTACCTCAACCACTGGTACCCAGAAAAATCGCCGTGTTCTGTGCGGGATTCGAACCCACGCCAGCAGGGAAGAAACTCTGCGGACGTGCGCTTTAGCCGCTCGACTGCCGGCGTGGATTAAAATAATTTGTGACGTCAGACCGAGACAACTTGGAGCTTGGCTAGTTTGTATAACATTTCACCAAGTTAAGGTTTTATTCAAGAAAATGCATATCCTTTTGTATTATTTTTGATTTATCATAAGCTAATAGCTTTTACTATTGAGGGCGGATCCTTGTCCAGCGCATGGAAAAAACACTGTTTTTTAAATTTTTTTACCTTAAATTACACTTTACTACTACTCTTGAAGATTACAAAAGAATTTTTGTTATGTCAAAAAATTTATTTAAACAAAATATAAAGAAAATTTGCTGCGACACGTTCAGTCCGAAGTATGTGATTGGCGTACACTCTTAAGATCGCAAAAGTGGCTTAATCTGGGAAGACTCATTTTTCTTTAATCTACATATACATAGTTTCTATATGAATAGCAGGAAAATTGTTAAAAATTAAAAATTAGCATTTTTATTGTAAATTGAAAAAAAGATGCGATTTTTTAGACAAAAAAGTCGATTGAAAGGGTTATAAAAATTTTTTTGGACTTTTTTTTATAATAACTCGACATTCATATAGAAGATAATCATATTCTTTAAGAGTATGTTAAGTTTCAAGTCAATCCATTCATTACTTTTTGAATAATCTTGCACGCCAATTCGGAAAACATGATTGTTGGGAAAACGCTTTTAAACATTTCGGATTGCTATGATGTGCACAATCGACTTTTAAACACAAAAGCCATGTATTTTCTCGTAGAAGACTTAAATAACACAGTGAGCTTTTTAACTCGGTATAGTAATCGAGTTAATTTAAATAGTTAATATATGACAACTCTGTACTCTGTTGCCAAAAGAAAGCGGCTAATGTGTCACAAAGTTGACTCGAGTGTCGACTGCGCGTTACCTGCTCCGAAAAAGATTCGGTAGGCAAACTTATGGCTCGAATTTTGGAGAAAGGAAGGCATCATCGTATTCTACACATGTCAAAAATTTTTTTCTATACCGGGATCCCCCCTTAAAATCAAACGATTTGAAACCAAACTAATGTTGAATCTCCATAAATTTCTGCCTAGTAGGCAAATTAGCCTTAACCATGAATGGATGAACGAAATGTCGAAAATCAAGCAAAGCAAGCCAATTGGAACGAGCTTGCTTGATCCTCGTCTCGGTCTGACGTGACAAATTGTTATAACGAGACAAAGCCTAAGTCGAAGACTTGGATTGGAATCGGCCTTAAGTGGTAACATTTCGGTTAGTAAATATGGAGCGATACACAATTGAACAACGCGTCTTTATTGTCAAAAATTATTTTAAATTTGAGGAAAGTTTTGCAGAAGTTGCAAGAAAATTTCGTACAGAATATGGAAGAAAAAATTGCACATCAATCATGCAAATTAAAAGAATTGTTGAGAACTTTGGAAACACTGGTTCAGGAAAAAATGAAAGAAGGCAATTTTACCATCGTAGTGGACGATCAGAAGCAAATATTGCAACAGTTATTGTTGCTGAACATCCAGAAGCATATTTGAAAATTTTTAATAATTTCTGTGTTTACTTTAAAATTTAAAAGTAACATTCAAATTTGAACACCCTGTATATACTTAGCAAACGACGGATTTAGTATGTCTATGAAAATAGCCTTTAAAATAACTACCCTCTGAAGTAAAGAGCCTAAAGTATTGGAATGCTGAATAAGTTCTCGATGCTTTCCAACAGATGGCGCTACAGTACTGCATGCGTGTAGTTGAAATTGATAACACATCTACCTTGCTATCGTTAGAACTTGTTGAATAAATAAATAAATAAATAAATAGAAGTACTAGAAGCACCCAGTAGGAAATTTTAGCATGAGTGATGGGGGAATAGCTGAATTCTGGCGAGAGAATTTTCCAGAAGGAAGTACTTACAAATGTAAGGTGTAGTAAGCGAGAGAGTAAAGGCTGACTGCAAACATTTTGGAGAGGACACGTGATGGAGCTTGTTTACTTTTGTTTTCGTTATTAGTACTTGTGGTGCTGAGTGAGTCATTTGCGTTTTTATTTTGACAGCGTGCGGTCGTACTCAAGTAAATAAGTAAAAATTAAGATAATTTAAATAAAAGTAAGCTTGGATAGGTATTGTGTTATTAGAAGTGTTGTTTTTTTCAAGGTGTTAATTAAAATTTTACATTACAAATTACATTGGAAAAAGAAAAGCTGTAAGTACCATTCATTAATTACGATATTTAGTAGTCCACATTCTAAAAAATATGTACTTTATAATGTTTGACATTTTTGTACTATTTACATAAATAAATAAATAAATAGCGCCTACTTTTTGAAATATCTCTCCTTTTATTACGCTTTCTTTCTACAAGGAATTTCCGGTAATTACTACTTTCTGGGGTTACTTTTCACTGCTGAAATCGTCTCTTACCGGTAAGTAGGTTTGTAAATACTCTCTATCCTAGGACATCACCATGTAAAAGTAAGCTGTTCTGTATAAAGCAGAGTAAGCCCTTGACCTTACTAGTAGCCTATACAGAATCGATTCAGTATATACCCCAAGTCCTACTGGGCAAAGCTTGAAATTCAGTGTAAGTCATTTTGCCGAAGTGTTAACAACTTTCCTTCCATAGTGTTAAACATGTTAAATTTCGTGTCAAAAAGAGTATTTGCGGGGAATTTTACTGAAGCAGCTGAAGCACACAGAATTCTTGTTGAGACTTACGGCGACCATGCTCTAACGAAAATAGCATGCAGAGATTGGAAAGTCATTATTTTCAAGAACGGTTTGGCGCACCGATATAGCAATCCAAGTTTTGTCCATTTTTGCATTTTTTTGAGCGGCAAGTTTCTCACAATTTGC
Source organism: Dasypogon diadema (assembly GCA_006980735.1). Classification (NCBI taxonomy): domain Eukaryota; kingdom Metazoa; phylum Arthropoda; class Insecta; order Diptera; family Asilidae; genus Dasypogon; species Dasypogon diadema. Next base: position 39,431 of record QYTT01089682.1, on the reverse strand, counting down.
GTGATAGAATCCTTATTCTACCGTTGGTATACAAAAATATAATAAAATAATAGCGTCGTCTTATCGTAATTTAAGATGATGATATGAACATTTTTCCTTTATTGGTAACATCAATCACTTCGTTTTGCTTCAAGCGGATTTAAATATATTTTATACTGGGTGCAGGCACAAGTACTACGGTTACATGCAGGCTTGAAGCAGACTTCAAGGCGGCTTGAAAGTCATTAATCTCGGATTGACTCGAATTCAGCTTAATTCAAGTCGATCCAAAAATTTAATCGACTTGACTTTAAGTAAAGTCATGCAACCTCACCTCGAGTACTTGAGATTTAACGCTGCTTAAAACAGAGATAGAAATATTACGCTAAATAGTGAAATTGAAAGAGAGGCTACTGGTCAAAATGACCGGTTCGGTCATTCGGGTCATTCGGTGTTAACGGCAGTCAGAACTTCGAGTTTTTAAGTTAAATTGTCTTTATTGAGGTAAATAAATAAAAGTGACAATAAAAGGGCATTTTTAAAGTGCAGGAGAAATAAAGAAATATATTTTTAAAGGAAATATTTAAAAAACAAAACTAATTTTCAAGTCATTTTCGAGTGAATTTAAAATTAAGCCCTAAAGCCTGTGTGAACGAAATCCCGGATTGAATGTCAATTCAATCCTTAGTCAGGCACTCAAGCTTGCACGTAATCGTAGTAAATGACTTGGAATTTAACGCAAAGAAATCCGAGGTCATGTCGTTTTTTATAAGCCACAATGCTATTTTGTTTGATTAGATATTTTCTACTAATAAATAACAGTTAATTGCGTTATGGAAGTCTCACCTTTATTCAATTATCTAATTTTCTTGGGTGTATTTTTTATCTCAATCTAATAGTTACGTGCTTTGTATGCCGGCTTGGGAGTCTAATCCCAGCTGGGATAGGTAAATATTTCTTGGTAATATGCCAAGAAGTGCGCCTTTTGGGCTAAAAGGGAACTTTAATGCAAGGAAAGATTATATTCAATAGGAATGGCCTTGGGAGAATAATCGGATGTTTCTCTTGTAAATGTTGCCGTGCTTAAGTATTCCACCAACGTGAGGTATATTATCTTTGTCTAAAAAGGGATTAAATGCTATCAATTAACTTTTTTTCGGTAGGACTTCTAGAGGAGGTAATCCTTTGCTTGTTTCGTCAAGACCACTGACCATTATGCTTGGTTATTCTTAAATTGGATACCTCGGATTGCGTCAAGAAATTTCACACTTTGGAAAAATACAATACCATGTTGTTATTCTGAAATATCTAGAAATTTACAATGAACACAACTCTTCAATATATAAATTATTAATAGCAAATATGCTTTTCTGTTGTTTCTGTCAGGCATTCTTGAAAGAATTGAATTAACTTAAAAGCCCGTGTTGGATGCGAGCTCACTTCCATGAATACTTCCTCATGCTTGTGCTATTCTATGAAATGGTTTTGCGTAATAAATGCATTTTAACAAGTTGTCATTTGCAGTATTAAATACATAAAGTATATAGGAAGTGCTTATACTTCAGCCGTTAATTGGTAAAGATGTATTTTAACACTATACACTTGGAGTTGGAGTATGTTTCCTCTTGAGAAATTCACTAAAATGCTTTACGAAACGCTCTGCTCGTGTTTTATTCTTACATTACTAAACTTTAATTACATGCGAGAAGTTGGTAAGTTTTTCACAAGTTTATGAAGTTAAATCTTTCAGACTAATTGTAAGTAGTTCATGCTTTGCATTTGCTATTAAGAAAATTCGGCTTAACTTCCCGCTGGGTGGTCATTTCTACTTGCAGTGCACGTAGAACTTTTGTATATACTTCAGGACAAAGTTTCTTGAAATTACATGAAAAACAATAGTTGTACCAAGGGGATAGTACGATGCCACTGGAAAGCAAAGTAAGTTGCGATGAAGTTTCAAGAAAAATCTCGTTAAAGTCTAGATCAATTTTCTACAACTGTTGTACACGAGGGCAAAAGCAAAAGCTGGGGTGTGTTTTACTAAAAGGAGACGCTGACGACTGTGATTGATGTGTTAACTTGAGTATATTGAGTCACCTTAGTAGAAAGTTTACTTATGTGAGATTGTACATTTTAGAGAAAACGTCTCCATTAAAGCTATAATTTTTTAACTTTACGCTTTGCATTGGCGAGATTAGTATTAAGCTATATTTTAATTGGCTTTTTAAAAGCGATAATAAAAAAAGAAACATTTCAATGGCGAATAATGTTATACCATGTAAGGGTTGTAAATTAAAAAAACATATTTATTTATTTAATAACAGGCTGTGCTAAGGAAAGAAAAGAATTAAAGAATAACAAGTAATTTGGATTAAATGAATTCACTTATAGTTTTGTAAATTACCCTAGCATATTGAAAATTCCTGTTGAATAAAAATGAAAATTCATGTAATATACCCAGAACGAATCTGTGAAATTTAACCAAAGGAAATTGATAAACTATGATGACTAAATCTATCAAACCGATCGATGATGACAGAGAAACGCGCACAGCATTGGTTTTCATTCAAAAACAAGGAAACTTATAAAGACCTCAACAAAAAATTTAAGATAATATAAAGAAAGCAAGATTTACTAGTAGTACTGGAGAAGTGGTTTAAACAGCGGTAGTAATGCTTTTCGTTAACTTTTGTGTACTTGTTGAGGTTATAATAAACTATATCTAATAAAATATCTTTATCCACAACTCCTTAAAGAAACTATTAGTTAAAAATAAGATAAAAGCCGAAAAGGATGCATTACCAAGAGTGGGATTTATAAGTTATACGTAAAGATTGTCATGAGATACACAGGGTGTCCCAATGTAACCAAGCGAGCATCCAGTGATAGGTCTCCATGAGATACATCAAAAATTTCATAGGAGGGGGAGGACAATCCTAACGTTTTCTGAGATAACAGCAGTGGAAGAAACTTTCTAGTTATCCTTTTGGATGAAAGACTTATAGTTTATACTAAACATAGTTTGCGTATAAGTCTAATGTCATATCCATTGAAATAAATAAGCTGAAGAGCGCGTGTCATAGAAATCTTTAGCTCAAAAGTGGCACAAATTTTACCCTTACTTCATGCACTCAAATTTCTCATTAAAGACAATTTGTAAAAAATAAAGGATGCTACGAACCATATAGCTATCCTTTGCAAACTCAATCTAGCGCGAAAGTTTGATTTCATATTCTGCTACCATTAAAAATAGAAAAACTGCGAATTTATTCAGTCACATTTACAGAAATAAGCAAAAAATGCTTTCAGAGCATTGCCACTCACTTTGCAAACGAATTACACGTTTTTAGACTCGTGAATATTTTACGCACGCAAGTATGAGGTAAATACAGAATTTGTGCCGTTTTCGAGGTGACAATGCGCACTTCATGTTTATTTCATCTGAGTGGTCGTATCGTAGAGAATACCAGTGGTTTTCAAATGATTGCTTACTCACTCCTCTATTTATTTTAATTTATAAGCTAAGAATTTTTATAGTCAAAGTTTCGGCGTTTTTTTTACACTTTTTCCACATAAATACGCAAATTTCTCAAAAAACTGTAGTCAATATGTATCTTTTTTTTATTTGGAATCTTCATAAGTTCCACCTTTAATTAGGATATAGGAATGTATCCACCTATTTCTTTTCGTTTTCGAGATAAGTCGTCTCGAGGCCAGCTCTCTTTCTACGAATTGTTTTGCATCCGTCAGAGTATAGTATCCTGAGTACTTTATTTGTTATGTTGAATCTAAATTATTTAATACTAGATGTGAGCGGTTAAATTATATCTTGTGTTGATATCGTTACGTAGTACCTATATTGTGTATTTTATATTTGGACAAGTACAGAACGACAGCTAAATGTGTTTGTTAATAAAGTTTTAAGCAAATTAGAGGACGATATGAAATTTAGAGTAGAAATAGCAAATAAGAGGCTAAATTTTTTAGATATGACGTTACCTATTGAAGATAATAAACTTAACTTTGAAATTTATAGAAAGGATTCATTTACTGACATCGTTAGGGGCCATCCATAAATTACGTCACACATATAAGAGCACATCCAGGATAAGCCTATGAAATGGTTAGGACCAGGCTACCGTTCTTAATGATATGTTATTGATGTCGTTTGAAAGGTACAGAAATGGTATACCAATTGATAGACTCAGTAGGATGCAGAGATGACGCTATCCACTATTCTGTGGAATTTCTAAGCATTTCCAAGACATCGGAATTGGATCTACCAATGCATAAACTTATTCTGAGAGTGAACGTTTCAGTGATATAGCTGAGGAATCTGTAGCTATCGAAATTCTCCAATGATATCAGGCTGAAATTGAAAACTCTCAATCGGAATAATATCGAGCCCACAACTTTGACCAGATATTCCCGAGGGTAGTCAGTATTTTTACAATGCATACCTTGATATCATTTGACTTCCCTGTTGAGTTTAGGAGATTACAGGAAGATTACTATAAACATGTTTCACAGACAGACGTCAAATTTAGCCAGGATCGACTTAAGGGAGGATTCCTTCTCACGTGGATAGTTTTAAGTGATTCGAAATTTCACCCAGAAGCCTGCTAACGGGAGAAATTATTTTTGTATAGAAAAAAGACTCTAACCAAAATTAATTATAAACTTGAGGCAGTATTTGCCGATTGGCCTATTTTAAGACATACACTGGGACACAAATTGGTAATATTGTAATTTGGTATAAACTTAATGTAAGTAAGTTAACTCTCACAATATCTGCTATTTATGTAATCCTTGTGAGGAGGAAATAGACAGACTCATTTTGCATGTGAAATTAATACATAATGAAAAACTACAAAGTAAATTTATTTTGATGCATTGCCCACAAATTTTCATTAATATAAATTCCTATAAAAGGCATTTAAAAGGCCACTGTATTCAACAAAATAATCAAGCAGAAGAAGACCTATATTCAAATCGCAATCACTCCAAATTTCCTGTAGATTTAAATTCTGAACAATCTGAAAAAATTCTCAGAACAAACAAAACAGGGATTGAATAATTGATATAAAAAATTTGAAAATATATTTCAAGATTCTTCTCTCGCTTTTTTATGTAAACTTCTTTCGGATCTACAGTCGCCCTCGCAAGGTTATTAGGGAAGTTTGTAATGATATAAATGAGTACAAACAAATTCATAATTAATTATGTTATGAGTGATAGACATTTACAAACATGTTTCAAATCTAGGCAGACGAAGTTGCGAGCAACAACTAGTTTTTAATAAATACGAAATCTATCAAATAAACAAGGCAAAATATTTAAAAAAAACCTATTATAATCGACCATTAAAATTTTTCGAAAAAAAGTCCATCACTGGATCTATCTCTCTTTATGCATGATTAGAGAAAATCTTCTTTACAGCTTAGTTACTAGTGAGAACCTAAGGATAC
>QYTT01089682.1:17874-33964 GCA_006980735.1 Dasypogon diadema | reverse complement strand
TATATAGGAAGTGCTTATACTTCAGCCGTTAATTGGTAAAGATGTATTTTAACACTATACACTTGGAGTTGGAGTATGTTTCCTCTTGAGAAATTCACTAAAATGCTTTACGAAACGCTCTGCTCGTGTTTTATTCTTACATTACTAAACTTTAATTACATGCGAGAAGTTGGTAAGTTTTTCACAAGTTTATGAAGTTAAATCTTTCAGACTAATTGTAAGTAGTTCATGCTTTGCATTTGCTATTAAGAAAATTCGGCTTAACTTCCCGCTGGGTGGTCATTACTACTGCAGTGCACGTAGAACTTTTGTATATACTTCAGGACAAAGTTTCTTGAAATTACATGAAAAACAATAGTTGTACCAAGAGGATAGTACGATGCCACTGGAAAGCAAAGTAAGTTGCGATGAAGTTTCAAGAAAAATCTCGTTAAAGTCTAGATCAATTTTCTACAACTGTTGTACACGAGGCCAAAAGCAAAAGCTGGGGTGTGTTTTATTAAAAGGAGACGCTGACTGTGATTGATGTGTTAACTTGAGTATATTGAGTCACCTTAATAGAAAGCTCACTTATGTGAGATTGTACATTTTAGGGAAAACGTCTCCATTAAAGCTGTGATTTTTTAACTTTAGGCTTTGCATTGGCGAGAGTAGTATTAAACCGCGAAAACTATATTTTAATTGGCTTTTTAAAAGCAATGATAAAAAAGAAACATTTCAATGGCGAATAATGTTATACCATGTAAGAGTTGCAAATTAAAAAAAAAGATATTTATTTATTTAATAACAGGCTGTGCTAAGGAAAGAAAAGAATTAAAGAGTAACAAGTAATTTGGAGTAAATGAATTCACTTATAGTTTTGTAAGTTTCCCTAGTTGAATAAAAATGAAAATTCATGTAATATAGGTACCCAGAACGAATCTGTGAAATTCAACCAAAGGAAATTGATAAACTATGTATGATGATTAAATCTATCAAACCGATCGATGATGGCAGAGAAACGCGTACAGCACGGGTTTTCATTCAAAAATCAAATAAACAAGGAAACTTATAGAGACCTCAAAAAAAATTTTTAAGATAATATAAAGAAAGCAAGATTTACTAGTAGTACTGGCGAAGTGGTTTAAACGGCGGAGTAATGCTTTCCGTTAACTTTTGTGTACCTGTTGAGGTTATAATAAACTACATCTAATAAAATATCTTTATCCACAACTCCTTGAAGAAACTTTTAGTTAAAAATAAGATAAAACCCGAAAAGGACGCACTACCAAGATTGGAATTTATAAGTTATACGTAAAGATTGTCATGAGATATAGAGGGTGTTCCAATGTAACCAAGCGAGCATCCAGTGATAGGTCTCCATGAGATACATCAAAAATTTTATGGGAAGGGGAGGACAATCCTAACGGTTTCTGAGATAACAGCAGTTAAAGAAACTTTGTAGTTATCTTTTAGGATGCAGGACTTATAGTTTATACTAAAAATGGTTTGCGTATAAGTCTAAGGTCGTATCCATCGAGATAAATACGCTGGAGAGCGCGTGTCATAGAAATCTTTAGCTCAAAAGTTGCACAAATTTTACTCTTGCTTCATGCACTCAAATTTCTCATTAAAGACAATTTGTAAAAATAAACGATGCTACGAACCATATAGCTATCCTTTGCAAACTCAATGTAGCGCGAAAGTTTGATTTCATATTCTGCTACCATTAAAAATAGAAAAACTGCGAATTTATTCAGTCACATTTACAGAAATAAGCAAAAAATGCTTTCAGAGCATTGCCACTCACTTTGCAAACGAATTACACGTTTTTAGACTCGTGAATATTTTATGCACGCAAGTATGAGGTAAATACAGAATTTGTGCCGTTTTTGAGGTGACAATGCGTATTTCATGTTTATTTCATCTCAGCGGTCATATTGTAGAGAATACCAGTGGCTTTTAAATGATTGTTTACTCACTCTTCTATTTATTTTAATTTATAAGCTAAGAATTTTTATAGTCAACGTTTCGGCATTTTTTTTACACTTTTTGCACAAATACGCAAATTTTTCAAAAAACTGTAGTCAATATGTATTTTTCTTACATAATTTGGAATCTTCATAAGTTCCCCTTTAATTAGGATACAGGAATGTGTCCACCTATTTCTTTTCGTTTTCGAGATAAGTCGTCTCGAGGCCAGCTCTCTTTCTACGAATTGTTTTGTATCCGTCAGAGTAAAGTATCCTGAGTACTTTATTTGTTATGTTGAATCTAAATTACGTAATACTAGATGTGAGCGGTTAAATTATATTTTGTGTTGATATCGTTACGTAGTACTTATAGTGTGTATTTTATATTTGAACAAGTACAGAACGACAGCTAAATGTGTTTGTTAATAAAGTTTTAAGCAAATTAGAGGACGATATGAAGTTTGGGGTAGAAATAGCAAATAAGATGCTAACATTTTTAGATCTGACGTTACCTATTGAAGATAATAAACTTAACTTTGAAATTTATAGAAAGGATTCATTTACTGACACCGTTAGGGGCCATCCATAAATTACGTCACACATATAAGAACACATCCAGGATAAGCCTATGAAATGGTTAGGACCAGGCTACCGTTCTTAACGATATGTTACTGATGTCGTTTGAAAGGTACAGAAATGGTATATCAATTGATAGACTCAGTAGGATACAGAGATGACGCTATCCACTATTCTGTTGAATTTCTAAGCATTTCCAAGACATCGGAATCGGATCTACCAATGCATAAACTTATTCTGAGAGTGAACGTTTCAGTGATATCGCTGAGGAATCTGTAGCTATCGAAATTTTCCAATGATATCAGGCTGAAATTGAAAGCTCTCAATCGCAGTAATATCGAGCCCACAACTTTGACTAGAAATTCCCGAGGGTAGTCGGTATTTTTACAATGCATACTCGTTCTCACGTGGATAGTTTTAAGTGATTTGAAATTTCACCTAGAAGCCTGCTAATGGGAGAAATTATTTTTGTATAGAAAAAAGACTCTAACCAAAATTAATTATAAACTTGAGGCAGTATTTGCCGATTGGCCTATTTTAAGACATACACTGGGACACAAATTGGTAATATTGTAATTTGGTGTAAACTTAATGTAAGTAAGTTAACTCCCACAATATCTGCTATTTATGTAATACTTGTGAGGAAGAAATAGACAGACTCATTTTGCATGTGAAATTAATACATAATGAAAAACTACAAAGTAAATTTATTTTTATGCATTGCCCACAAATTTTCATTAATATAAATTCCTATAAAAGGCATTTAAAAGGCCACTGTATTCAACAAAATAATCAAGCAGAAGAAGACCTACACTCAAATCGCATTCACTCCAAAATTTCCTGTAGCTTCAAATTCTGAACAATCTGAAAAAATTCTCAGAACAAACAAAACAGGGATTGTATAATAGATATAAAAAAAATTTGAAAATATATTTCAAGATTCTTCTCTCGCTTTTTTATGTAAACTTCATTCGAATTACAGTCTCTCTCGTAAGGTTGTTGGGAAAATTTGTAATGATATAAATGAGTACAAACAAATTCATACTTAATTATGTTATGACTGATAGACATTTACAAACATGTTTCAAATCCAGGCAGACGAAATTGCGAGCAACAACTAGTTTTTAATAAATACGAAATCTATCAAATAAACAAGGCAAAATATTTAAAAAGACCTATTATAATCGACCATTAAAATTTTTCGAAAAAAAGTCCATCACCGGATCTATCTCTGTTTATGAATGATTAGGGAAAATCTTCTATACAGCTTAGTTACTAGTGAGAACCTAAGGATACGAAAACAAGGTGAAACACGTCGTTGTCAATAAAAATAGAAAAAAATTTAATAAATTATAATTTTTGGGATTAAGAAAGTGTTTTATCTATTAAGGTTAGGGGTCTTTTTGAAAGAAGTCAGACAGTTTCGGATTTTGGATGCATTGAACTCAACTCGACTGGCCTTATTTTATCGATGTCATCGTTGAGCTTGAGTGATGTATTCATGCGCATTCTATTACTATCAGTAATATTTTCACGAGAGTCAGCAACTGATTCAAACAGGTACGCGAAATCAAGGATAGTCAGCAAAACTGTGAAGTGGATTGGAGGTAAGTGATAAAATATCGTTAATGAAGAGTAGAAAGAGACTGGGAGATAATACAGAGCCTTGTGGCACATTGGCATTAGTATTACAAGTGAATTAATTTCTTAGTATCAAGATATTTCATCAGTTGCGCGTTAATAAGAGCTTCAAAGACCTTAGACAGAATCGAAGCAATTGCTATTGGTCTGTAGCTAGAGCTTGCGATCTCTCGCTTTTTGGGAACGGGCTGAACATGGACAAATGAAGAGTTTTTCTCAGAGGTTTAGCCAGGCAGGAGGCACAGCACTTTAAAAGGAGGGGCAAATAAGTACCAGGTCCGGTGCCCTTAGACATTTCGCTTTTTCTAATGAGTTTGTGTAAACATAGTTTTCCTACACCAAGGGTTGTTTTTTGGTCTAAGACTTTTATAGCTATGACAAATGAAAGCGCTTATTTCGAAGCAAATAATGTTGGTTAACATATCGCAACAGTACTCAACATTTTTTGATCCAAAAGATTCAGTAAAATTGGTTTTCTTGAAAAATCTGTTAAGTCCTGACCAGTCGGCGCTCCAAAATTCCCATACTAATCTCTTGATGGAAGACGGATTAGAACGCTTTAAGGAGGATATGGAAAATTGGGCCGAAATTAGACAATGATCTGAATTGCGAACAGGTGAGGTGAGATTAACTGAGTGCTTCTCAGGAAGTGTTGTTAAGAACAAATCCAAAAGATTGTCGTCATGGTGCAATGCATTAGGGATGCGAGTGGAACAACTCACTAGCTGCTGAGAGTTAAATGATTCACAAATTCCTTATACTGTATACAAGGTCAAATATACTTATCCGACATAGATTGAGGGAGGTATATAAGAATCTATAGATCCAGAAGCTAAAATGGTTAGTTTGATTTACAAATTTTGAAGATTGTATGCCCTTATATGCAAATGCTTGAGGTTTTATTGCTGATAACTTTTCAAATCATTCATCTGCCAAAGTGATCAAGTATTGTGAAGAGAATAATACTTCCTTTGTTTTACTGCGTCCTAACTCCACTTATATATGCCAAAAACTGAATGAACTTTCGTCTCATGTAGTATAACTGGAGAAATGCTGTAGACGTCTAGAAAAAAAACTAAAAGGGGCTTTTGCTTATATTAGAGTTCCCTAGTTTGTTAAAGGAAACGATCGAAATAGTTGGACTAAGTCTCAAAATGTCACCAGCGGACTTAGGACGTGTGGAATTTTTCCGCTTAATCCTCAATAAAGTGAAATCCTCAGGTCCAGAAAGGGAAAATGGAACTGAGAACATTGTTGAACATTACCGAAAAGCAAAGTTTGGTGATCAAAGTTATTAACACCATATTATTGGTTGGATTCTTCCCGTTTAGATTCTCCTTATTTAGAGTCTAAACTTTATATAGGTATTGTCAGCAGAGCATTATTGTCTTCGAGTTAAAAAATTACTATGTCTTCAAACTCCTGGCTTGGAAAGCCTAAGTTTTATGAGTGATATCTTTTTCGTGTTATTTTGTCTCAAAAAGGACATTACTCGTCCGGAAGGTGAAAAATTATCGCATTTTCATTTTTTTTGGTTTCGTTCTGAACAAAAACTAAAATAGATTTTTCGTAACCATTTGGAAAAAAAAAGAAATGGGTTCTATATCCAGTCAGCTGCATGAGCCAGCTACATTTGAGTTAGCTTGTATTGCTGAGTTACACACTAAGCAATACCAGCCAGCTCTATTTGATTTAGATCAATAGCATGAGCTAGCTCAAATAGAGTTGGCTCAAATTTACTTACAACATTGGGTTCGCTAGCCCACTGTGATCTAGCTAATTTATTTCAACTTTAGGGATCTGAGCTAGCTTACTTTGAGCTGATCTTTTCCAATCCTGGATATTAAAAATATGAATGGAAAACCACACTTGTGATAACTTGATGACAAGGCAAGATCAAAGCTGCGATAGGTCAAGGAATAAAGGCGACTTACTTGGATTGTTTTCCGGAGAAACGGGATAATTTGGATGCTTAAGTTCGTGGGCTGTTGTATATAGTGATGATTAAGACAATAGTTTAAGTTAAAGTTTTAATAAAGCAGAGGGATGTGATCAGGCCTATTTTCTGGTAATTGATATTTGGAAATTACAGTAGAACACATTTTTCACTATTTTGAGATTTTTCTTCGTTGCAGGCAACGAACCTCTGAAAAGATATTCCTCTAGTTTGGAATTCGAAAATACCTTGCGTTGCATAAAAATATTTTGTCTAGATTGACTCTATTATTACCTTTGTAAGCTTTAACAAAGAACCTGTAGTAGATTATCGGAACATATTCTCAGCTTTGAAATAGCCTGTTTTTCGAGCTTCAACGATTTATGTAATAAAGAATTAGTCGTTCTAAGATGTGAACATCAATTAGTAAAATTAAAATGCAGCATTAACAAATTTCGTAGACCATCAATTTATTTGTGTGTGCACTTCAAAAACTGGAAACTAGAAACAAGCAAGGTACAGCGAATTTAGAGGAGATTGTATGCTATTATATTCATGTTGCAGTAAAATTGTACATGTTAGGTGTATTTACATTCATTTTTTAACTGCCTTCAATTTCGTTATTTGTAATCAGTTTTTATTCCATTCCAATAAACCTTTTTAAATATTTCTTCGTTTTTTTTAAACAGAAAAAAAGAAAAGAATAATAGAGAGAGAAAAAGTTTGAAAGAAGCAAAATTCGAGCTCCCTAAAATTTACTCCCTCGTTATATATTGATTCTATTAAATTCTTAATTGCTCGAAATTTATCTGCTTATATTAATTGCGTTGGCGAAAATACTCCTCCTTTGAAATAAATATGAAAAGTCTTTTCTGTCAAAGACCAGTAGCAGAGAGATCATTTATCCCCTTATCTTATTATGAGGATTATTTTCCAGGAGCTTTGGTGTATTTGATATCTACTCATTAATTGCTATATTTTATGGGAGGATTAAGGCAACATCAATTGAAAGGAAGATATTAAAATCATCTTTTTACCTATCAAAGCTTGCTATATTGTATGCTATTATGTCGTCAAAATAGATTTACCGTTTAGATTTTATGTATATAATTCTTTGGAATAAAAATAAAATTAATTTTCTAATCAGTTTCGGGATAATTTTGTTAACAAAATCTGTCGCTAAATTTTATGTTAATAGTAGAATGAAAAATAATCAAATGATTTGTGGCAAGAAAAAAGGGGATGCTGTACTTATTCAAATTTCGCAAAAACCTCAAATTATTATTGTTTTTATCTTTAAATATAATAATTAAATATACAAATAAGCTATATAAGTGATAAGCCATAACCATCTAATTTTATTTAAAAAAACCCTTACCTGAAATATATTGTTTCCTTCCGAATTAAGAATCATGACACACTGATCGAAATGATGATGTTCCATAGTGCTCGTGGTGTAAAGAATCGCCAAGGGACTCTCCGTTTTCGTCTGGAAAGCATTATTAGTCCCCCGGTGGTCCAGGTCATGGCAAAGGCAAGCTACTAGCAATCCTAAAATTTCCAAATCAGTCATGAATCTCTCCATTTTGCCCGTTTTCAACATGGCAAACATTGTCTGAGCAACATTTAAGGCATGCCTCCAGTTGTGATATTTCACGGGGCGATAATTTTTACGAACACTCAACACCCACCGACAAAGGACCTGTAAGTAGCAGTTAATGTTAGTAGTTAGTAGTTTACTTCCCCATAAAAATGTTTGCAAGGGCACCAACAGCACCAGCTTTACACGAGTCTATTATTAGCGGACCATTTGCACGCTCAGCCTGATGTGTGTTATTTGCGGTGCCATTAATCGATTGCAAAGTATCCTTGCTGAGAAGCCCCAGCTTTAATGGAACCACATATACTTACGTCGTAAGGTATGTGAAATTGCTGCACCAGGTTGCACTGTAGGAACATACGTACAGCTGCTCTACAAGTATCATCATCCGAAAGATCAAAGTCTGTAGCATGTTTTACGACAAAAGGTAACAAATTTAGTGCACCAGAAATGAATGCTACCTACCGATGAATTTGAAACTATAAAGGTTATATGCTTCTGCAGATGGAATTGTATCTTGGATCAACTTCACAGTTTGGTCCTGACTTGCTGTTGCATGATACGATAAGCACTCCAGAGCTACCTTCTGCTTGGCCATCAATTTGCATGCATTCTCGTACATTTGAGTGTTATGGATACCCAGGCCACAGAATATTGCAAAAGCTTCGAATATGGATACGTCTGAGTCCGTAAATGGTAAGCCATTTCCCTGGAAGTACACAAAGTTTACCGATTGCTACTATAATGCAGAATGTAAAATGTTTGACATGGGAATGGAAATTATATTTCAAATTTTATAGGAGTAAATCTCTTCAGGGAATTTATGTGGTAATACTTTGTTGATGATTTTGGGAGGGGTTGCAAATACTACCATTTAATTCAACTGATTTTTTTGGTAATGTCAACTTTCTGATTCTCAATTCAAATTTACGGATTCCTATTGTTACCTAGATGAATTATTTTTCTTAATAATTTGGAGCTTAGAAATACATGTGGGATTAAGTACCAGCTACCACTTCGATTACCGAACGCACCACTGCGAACGTAACCCAAGATGGCACCATTGACGATGACATTTTTGCGAAGAGAAGTGCGAGCCCTGGCGACAGCCTTCCTTTTTCCGGCAAACAACGAGGTGAAGAGCGGTGCCATCCACTTTAAAGCTTCTTTTACGATATGCATATTCCACTAATTTTCACTTATGGCCTCATGTCCGTCCCAATCCCAGTTGAGCCCCCAGATTTTGTGGATTACTTAAATTGAGGCCAGTTTATTAAAGTTCAATTCAATAAACAATTTAAACAATAAAACTGGGAAATAACTGAAACCAGCACTATAATTCGATGATGATAAGTGGATGGCACCGCTCTTCATACATATATATTTGGGGGATTAAATATGAGATTAAGGCCAATTTCAATATTCATGAAATATCGCCAAAATTAATGCGAAGTATATCGAGCATACTATAAGCAGTAGATCCAATTCAATTTATTACATTAAAACGTTAAGAAACAGATGAAATTTCATCCTCTCTAATATTTCTACACGACCTATAACGCGATTATTATTAGTTTTATTAGAAGGCTAAAATTCACTTATTCGAATATGGTTCCTTTCGCCACCCTCGACGTTAAAAACGCCTTTAACTCGGCTAAGTGGAGCGTATGGTCCAGCACAACCTAAGTGACCGTTTACTAGTGTACAACGCCACGGGAGGTCGGTGCGAAAGGGCCGTCATGACGGGGGCAGCACAGGGGTGCATACTGCGACCCGATCCCGATCCGTGGAGTGCGGCCTATGACAGACAGGCTAGATATGATAGAGAAGATGCGTATGGTGGAGTACGCGGACGACATTCCTGTGTTGATAGTGGCCCGCACGATACAGACCCTCCAAATGCAGTCATTGAAATAAATACCATATGCTGAAATTTCGTTTTTATACCCTCTAGATATAGAGTATTATAATTTCGAGCAAACGTTTGTAATGCATCGAAATATTCATGATACACAGAAATAAACTACATTGTCATTAATAGAAGAAGAAAAGAAATGTCTGTAACAATGTCTGTGTCTGTCTGTCCGTTGGTCTGTCCGTCCGCGAATTATCTCAAGAACGCCTTAAGCTAAACACATGAATTTTAGCACACAGATACTTTATTAAAAATGAAAGATCGAGTTCGTAAATGGGTCCATTTAGATAACTTCTTCATAGAGTTGCCATATGAAACCTCCAGCTATGTCAAATAAAAAATCGATATTTTCCTTCTAAAACGAGAACGCTTCCAAGTAGATGGATAAAATTCCGCACGCAAGTACTTTATTAAAATCTAAATATCCTGGCAAATCGGCCAACTCATTTAGTGGGCTGCCACATGAAAGTTTTATTTTTTAAAGTCGGAAATGTAAATTTTTTTCAAAAGTTTTTGCGATCGCCATGAAAATATACATATATGATTTTCGAGGTCGCTGATTGTGAATCCAGAGTCGGATTTCTTCACTTCAAAATGGCCGATCCAATATGGTGGACAAGATTTTCTAAACGTCAATGTAATGTTGGCAAAATGACGGATATATAGGTTTTTGGGGCTGATGGTTACGAATTTAATGTTAACGTTTAAGAATTTAACATGACGGGTTAAATATGGCGGTCGTAAATGTTGACTTTTTCAAAAGTTCCTCGAACATCATGAAAATAAATCCATATGGGTTTTTGGAGGTCGCTGATTTCGAATCTGGAGTAAAATTTTGGAGATTCAAAATGGCGGATCCAATATGGCGGGCAGGGTTTACGCTTACGACAGGTCAATGGAATATACACGAAATGGCAAATTAAAGCTAAAGGATGCGTCGACAGGTTGCGAATAGTAGGACTGCTTGCAAATTTGAAAATCAGCTGCGAATATGTGAGAATAAGTAGCCGCGGACAATTAACTACATTTTGTCCTTTCTTTTCCTACGTTCAGAGTATAACATAATTATAGCTTCTTTCTTTGTTATTCAAATTTTTTGGAAGTTGGACTCTCCGCAAACGAAATTCCTGGAAATGTGACTGGGAAGACAAATAAAGTTCGAGCGAGGTACACAAGAAGCGTTTAGTCTTTGTGCAGAGACGAGGGACTCTTAGGATGGCCTGTGCATATCGCACGATCTCGGAGCCCGCAGTCTTCGTCGTTGCTAAGGCGATTCCAATCGAACTTCTTAGGATGGAAAGGAAAGCCATTTACATTAAAAAGACCGAATTCGGGCGGAGAGAGGCCAGTAAGGAAGAAAGATCCCACATCTAGACGACAAAAGATGTGGGCCAGAGAGAAAAAGGGATGGTATATTGCCTGACTGTTGTCACAGATCGGCCTATGTACGGGTAGGAAACGCGTCTTTTGCGAGAGGCTTTCGAGAAAAACCTGTCGTGCAAAAAACTGCCCCTGATGTATACTGCAGAAGTCTTCTAAACCCTTCGATCGATGTGTAACAGATTTACATGCGTGCGGTATTTTATGATGTGGGACAATTTCAGAAAACTTTAACGGTTACGATGGTAGTAAGGAATTGCACTAAATGTCAGAAATCTAAAGTCCAAAGACATAAAAAATACCAGCAGTGACTAGCAATAGGTTCAAATACGTTAGCATCAGCAGAAACCTTCGTTTATCACCTTATTTCCGGATGGATTGCCAACTTTTTGAAGTACCAGCGTATATTAGAATGGACCAGTGTAGATAATTTACACCAAGCCTATTCAGAGAATTGACTAGATCTCAGAATCAAGAACTTCCGCCTTGGTAAATGTGCAAAACGTTTAAAAACTAATCGATTAGGTTAACTGAGATTTGCTAATGAGAATTTTATTTATGTGTCCTAACAGACATATTGTGTTAGGTGAAATTTGTGTTTACATTCTCTCCTAATAACTACAATCCTTGCAATTTCTAGATTATTTGATATTGATAAGAACAGCTAAATCAAAAAATCAGCTAAATTAAAAATCGCCAATTCATACTTACCTTATTTATAAGTTGAGCGACTCCAACCACACTTTTCTGAGCATTTACAATTGGCATACATAGAATTGCTTTTGTAGAATCAATCTCACCATCACTTTGTATTTGATTGTGTTCTCTAACCCAATCTCTTACGTCTGCAATGTTCAAAGTTTGTCCAGTGGATGCAACACATTGTGCTATTTGAGCAAGTGTTGAGCAATTCAGGTCATCTGTTGAAGGACGTGAAACATTAGCGGATTGATTTGTTGCTCCCAGTTCGAATAGGACTGTAAAGCGAGTACTTTTCTACCGAGGAAAAGGAAATATCTCATTACAATCATCGTAAAAGTTTATAAATGATTACTACCTGTCTTTCGAGAATGTCTTCCACTTTAACATTGTTGCTCCTCCTTCTAGACAAAATGTTTCCTCCTGGGTTGGGCTTTTCAATAATTTTTTCCAAGTGACTCTGAAATATAACATTAAATAGACTACGTTTTTCTCCTACAATAATTTATATAGCACATTTAAGAAATCCAGGTGTTCGTTTGCTATGGGATTACTCAAGTAATTGAAAAGCGACAAAGAAGTTTGTGCTCTAAGGGAGTACTTGTGCTCTTCTGTTCCCCTGTTTCCTTATGAAGGATTATCAACCCTTTTTAGCATCATTAATTTCCTCTGGGATTTGCCTACAGTGAAATTTATTTAACACATTTACGTAAAATGTGCAATATTTAAAGGAAGTATGCCAGAATAAATCTGATGGTATACATTCTGTCTGCTATGTATACATCTTCATGACTTATTTTCTTTCACTAAGCAAGCAATCTACCTTTACTTGCGGGTTAAGTTCTTAACGTTTAAAATTTGATAAATTAACGCATATGGATATTGGGGTTCATAAGTTGCTTGTCAAAACAAAGACAAACCCCAAGTAATTTTCGGCGTAGTCTCAAGGCAAATTTAATGTCGTTGCCACAGCTGGTACACATTTGTACCATTAAGGCTTAAAAACTCCTGACTGTTCGAATTCTTATAATAAATGAGTTAAAATTACACTAGGGTGTAATTTTAACTCATTTATTTAAGGCTTTTTAGTTGTCTTTTATGATGAAGACAGTATAGCTCATACTACTTAAATATGATATGTATACGAGTCTACTGTGTAGCACGCAAATTTCAAAGTTTCTTTTATTTAGGCTTTATTTCCTCAAAAGATTTGAATTCAAATATTCTCAACGACCATCTGCATTACCAATCTACACAAAATCGTAGTCGTTAGTTATTACGGTGGCTGTTAGTTTTCGTCTCAGCGTTAAGAAAGGTTTCGAAGAGATTAGCGAAGCGAGTCAGCTTTTTTAGAAATCTTCTTTTGTGTACACTATAATTACTATTTCAGCAATGAGATAAGTTTAAAAGAAACTGAAAAAGGGTAATTGCTGGAGAAATTGTAATAGAAAGGAAGCATTTAAGAAAAGTATCCTCTGAAACAGAACTGCTTCGATCAAAAGCCAAAAAACAAAGTGCGGAGCCGGATCAGCCCTACGACGGATTCTAATTGAATTGATTCTAATTAAATTTTAAGTTAGGGCTTAGGAAGAAGGTTAGGACCAGTGGCGTAACAAAGAGTACGAGCGCCCCCGCAGATTTTTGAAAGCGCCCTGCTATTTTTCACCCGTCTTGATCCTTCGTATTAACATTTTGGTAAAAAAAATTTCACTCGTTAGCGTTTTTTAATTGAAACGTTTAATAAATACTGTATAAAGTAATTTTTTATTGTAAAAATGGTAAAATTTTAAGATAATGTACTGCAATTAAAAAACATTTTAATGATTAAAACGTAAGAAAACGAAGGGTTAATATATGTATGGAGGGGGATTAGTTGAAAATTATCAATTGGATGCGTTAAAATTATTCATTTATCTATGCATGAATATGATACAAATCGTATAAACGTTATTGTTAGTTACTTTTAGAGTAAAACGTATTAGTAACTGAGCAAACCGCGGCGGTTTTTGGCGTTAGCAAAGTCTTTCACAACGTTGTCTAAACCAAGTTTACTTTCCAATTCGTGTTCTATGCTCAAAATAGCAAAACGCGATTGGAACATTGTACTGCGTAGATACGTTTTTATCAATTTGAGTCTTGGAACAAGTAACGTCAAATTAATACAAAACAAGCACTGTACATACATTCGGTAAATTCGAAGCCAATATTTTATAATCTATCAATAAAAATTGAGCAATATCACGGATGGCTTCGTCAATAAGACAATTGGACAAATCATTTTCATACTTATCTTATCGGATAATTTCTGAACTGATTTTTCAATTTCTTTTTCGCTTGAGCCGATCAATTTCAAAGGATTCAAAAACATAAAATTATTTTTGATCGTCCGCATACTCTCAAAACGCGTTTTGATTTTAGCTATCTGTAAATTCAAGGACGCGTTGAATATAGTAATGCGAAATTTTTCACTGGGCTCCTTGAATTGAAAGTCATCTGATAATTCATCATAAAATTTTTTGACTTTTCGTTGCCGGCTCTGAGCGAAAGAAATATCTATCTGCCAGCTTTTAGCAATGACTTCAGCTTCTTCCAAAAGAGAATAAAAAACATTGCGTAAAGCCGACAGATTACAACTAACACTTTCAAACAAATCACACGCTTCCTCCAAAGTGATATCACGACTTTGGAGAGTTTTTGAAGCCAAATTAATGCAATTCAATATTTTGCTTTGAAAAACAAGCTACAATACGAACTCGAAGGAGTTAAAATTTAATAATATTCGCTGCTTCTTCAATTTCATTTTTATTCTTCGAAGTCAGAATTATTTTAGATAAGCAACGCGGGGTCTGCGGGGGCGTTATTTACGCCACTGGTTAGGACTCTGGAGATAGGCTAGATTAGATTCTTCATTTTCGCATCAGCAGCTAACTCTTTAGAATCAAAATTGTTAATTTTAAATTTCTTGCATTAAAATATTCTTGTGAGCGTATTTTGAGAGCCACTGTAATTATTTGAGCCTGAGATCAAAGTAATAAACATTTAGAACGAAACAATCCGACGCCCAAAACGACTATCGGGAGATCCAAAGCAAGCACACTTTTCGTCAATATAAAAGGCATCCGTCACTCCTTGTACCTACCGTACTAAGTACCTGCAGGTTAACGCTCCGTCAAGTGGCAAATCGGTCAGGGACGCCGCACGTCTAGTGAGCGCACATATTTGGGTCAGATTTAAAAGAAAAAACATGGTAAATAACATATTCATCGTACAGAACCCTCTCTACGCCAACACGAATTCAACTCGCACTTCTCCGGTCTTTTTATTGTCCTGGGAACTTTCATTCTCATTCTTAATATAAATGCATTTAGAATAGGGTCGGCTTCAGGTCGGGTTATCTCGAAAACGAAAGGAGACAGGCGAATACATGTGCTATATCAAATTAAAAGGGAACTTATGAGGATTCCAAATTATCTAAAAAAGATACATATAAGCTACATTTTTTTAGAAATTGGCATATTTCTGTGGAAAAGGGTTAAAAAATGGCGTAACGTTGATTTTAAAAATTCTTAGCTAAATTCTTATTATATATCCTAAATTAAAAGGAATAGAAGAGTGAGTAGGCACTCATTTAAAACCACTATTGCTTTTTACGATATGGCGGTTGCAGCGACCTTACAAGGCAAATAGACTCATACACAAACCATGTTCTTCATAAACTATAAGACCTTCATCCTAAAAGGTAACGAAAAAGCTTTCAAGTGCCGTTATCTCGAAAACCGTTAGGATTGCTCCCACCCTACAATTTTTTGGAGGCTTATCACTAGACTGCTAATTGGTCACTTTAACTGGGGCATCGTCTGTAATAAGTAGGTAATAATTTCCACATTTTCTGTGGTTATTCAAAATGATATTATTAACTTGTACTCGTGGTACATATGTATATGTAACAGTTGTATTTCCAACTTCAGTTACACTTAGAGAAAAATCAAATCAAGTTTAACCAACTGAATCACAACTTCACTTATCAAACTTCTCGTTTTACAAAAGAAAACACACGAATGCTAACATTCATTGTCATGGTAAAAAATAGTGTAGAGTTAAGAGTGGAGACGGGAGGTCTTTCCGCAAAATAAATTTAAATAAAATTATTTTATTTAATAAATTTATTATTTTATTAATTAAATAAATTTTTATTTTGTTATTAAAATAAATCATCACTTCTGTCAAAATTTCCGTGCGAAATGAATGCCCGGGCATATAAATCGTTGAGGAAAAAGTCTCCACAGCACATCAAAGCGCCATCTTCAACCTAGAGTGTTAACTAAACTATTTTCGCGTGAGCAGCGTACCACTTTGCGAAATCGGAACCGAAAATTTCGGTGATACTTTTC
>QYTT01089682.1:3906-15903 GCA_006980735.1 Dasypogon diadema | reverse complement strand
AATTCATATTCGAATCGTATTCAAAAATATCATAATTATCAGAAAATAAAATTTTAAGTGGAATTTTTGGGGTTTAGTCGAATTTCTGGGTCATCCAAAACCCTCTAAACTACAAGCCATGCATAAGACCAAGAGCAACAGCATTGAACTCTGTTTTTTATTAATGCTTTAAGATAGGTAAAATTAGTGGGCTTGTATACTTCGTTCATGGCTTATAGTTTCAAAGGTTTGGTCAGATTTAATACGGACCTATTTTTATGTTATAAACAGAAAAAACAGAAGAATTGATTGCATATTAACCTAATCCTCTCAAGATATATGTTACTCACAATTTTCCAGCTTTCCGCTATCGTTTAATTTATTTCACAAAAATCTGTGCGTTCAGCACATTCTAGCAGGCGGCTGTGATTTAACCAAAGCCTACGTCGATGTGTACATTAATTCAACATGAGTCGAGTTGAAATTGTGTGTAATTAAGTGGTTTGGAAATTGCTGAAATTTACATAAATGTACAAGGGAATTTCGTGCCTTCAAGAGTATTCCATTTAAACGACTTACTTTTAAACGAATTTTAAATGTACAGAAAAATAAAGGAAAATTGTATGTGTAGTTGCACTATGGTGTTCCTTTACGTGCTTCCCTGGTTAAGGTTGTATTCTACATTCTGCACTGTAAAAATTATGGCCCAAGCGAGAAAAAATTTTTAATGTAGATTCTCTTTAAAATATGTACATAATAAAACATTAACACAGGGAAAAGAATTTAATTCAGTACGATCACTTCAAGCTGCAATTGGCTCCTTCATAACATTTTACCAACATTTCAATGTCGAACCCCTGCAAAAGTTAAATGCTGGGCAAAATTCAATTTTTTATCTTGAGAGCATTTTTCTCAATTACATAATTAAAAAAATACCAAGCATTCTCATTAATATTTGGTGAGATATATTCATTCTCAGAGGTACACAGGCAGAAAAATCACTAGTTGTAATTGTAATGCTCCCGCAACTTAGTGGGCTCTTTAGAGGTTAATAAAATTCAAATTTAGTGAATGTCCTCTGTGACTGATGTATATATCTTCACGTACCAGCACAATAATGACTGCCGAAATGACAGGAGTACTTGGCATAAGTTGCCCGTCTCAGAGGTATACGATATCCCGGTAAATCCTCAAAGCAAGAGACAACTTTTAATAGCTTTTTTCATGCCTTATGAAACACACCCCAAGCGACCATACATTCATTTTTGTCAGAACGTTTGAATGTGAATCGCTTTTAACTTATGACCTGCTGGAGACAGCATTGGCTGTAATATATTTAAGCTGACAAGGTGCTGTGCGCCATTAATATTTAACGTTGTGTACCGAAATAATACAGGACTGGTGTACTTGCACTAAATAGGTGATTTTTGCTGACACCACTGAAAGCTCCTAACAACGCAAAGTGTATTCTCATTCAGATTTCTGCCTCAAGTGGATACAGTCAATTTATATTTTTACCTTTCTATTTGCCGGACTTGTGTAGTTCTCATAAAGAATATCGAACTGATTTAGTTAAAAAAAAATCAGAATAAAAAAAATAAAAATGGTACACTCATACTTACAGCTTCACAACAATCTAAGTCTACAAGGAAAACAGCACAACGTTCGCATTTTAGTAACTCTCTCGCCTCGGTCATTATCTTAGTAACTAAACATTCTAAATTGTTCTGTTCCTCAAATATGCTGCGAGCGAGGTTTAGGAGGATCTGATTGCGACGGTACTCCTGTACCGACATTTCAAAGAGTTGAGCGTTTTGTATTCCTATTCCACAAAATGTTAGATAGCGTCGAAAGATCTCAACATCGTGGTCTGTAAATTCCTCGGAACCTGTAAAAAATTAAGAATCCTATTACTATTTTAGTATGCATTCTTAAAAACGTATATGAACCCTATACAAAAAAACTATAGTCATTTTGGAACTTTTGAAAATTATCCCTAAGTATTGCTTATATAAACAAAATCGAAATTCTGCCAGTACATTGTGCGGTTCTTCTATTTTTGATAATTTTATCGCGAATTATAAGGGAAATTACTGTTAATAAAGGTTCAGATCTCACAACGAAGAGCTCAATATTTTCCATAAAAGAAAACATTTATATAAATTATGTTTACAACACGATTGAGTCTAACTCTAATATATTGCGAAGGGACTAGTAATAGTAGGTATTTAGAAGGGCAAGGAATTTCGACCCTAACAGGAAAATGCTCATATCAATTAGGAGCATACGAAATCCCGTATGAAGTGAACTTCGAAGAAACAATCCCCATTAGAAAACCTGAACCTCATAAGTTCCCCAATTTAGTATTGAATTAAACTCTCCTCGAGACGTTAAAACCAATCGAATTAGATGTTAGCAGCCCCAAAATTATGCAAAACATAGATAACCTAAAAGCCCTAAAAGCCGATAGCAAAGCAATAGACGAACTAGAGAAAGAGATCCCCCTTATTAGTTTGAAAAGAATTAAAAAAAAAACAGATAATTCAAATTAATTATTCTAATAATGTCCGTACGGCTGTTATTCTCAAGGCGCGGTCTTAAATTCAGCAGCCAGTTCAGGAGAGTGGCCATAGCTCTAGATGAAAAATTTGTCAAGAAATAGATAAGGTTCTTCATTTGCGACTATTACTCTTAATGGGTTAAGTAAGCCCGCTGTTATTATTCAGCCTACACAAAGAATCTCCCATCATTCGGATCGGCTCGACATATTCATTATGTCTGTTGGGAGATAGGTACCTTATTTATAGGTGAAAAATAGGCAGATCAGGAATGGAACTCTAAAGTACTCTGCAGTTGAGAATTTTAGGGTCTGAAAAAATGTTGTGTATTTTAACAGATGGGGGTCAGGAATTTTTGGATTAGCTTAACTGCTCAGCATCATCAGAATAGCCAAGTCCTATAGGTACTGCCAAGACAGTACTGCAATGTCGTAATATTAAAGATGCAACCTAAAAATTAAAGATGAATTCCGAAAGTATAGCTGAGGCAACGACTTTTAAGAAGTGAAGAAATGATTTGCCAGATCCAAAAATATCTAAATTAATTGACTGAAAAACTGTCAACAATTCATACTTATTGATACATCGGAACACAAAAATGATCTAGAAGAATAGCTTGCAGCAATTGTGGTAAATATTTGTCTAGAATGTCTGGATTTGAGTTTATTGTTGATAATTCGCGTGAAAGTCCAAGCCACGAATATAGTTTTATACAATTTCTTAGGTGCAAGATTAACGTTTAAGAGATCAGTAAAGAAGTAGGTAACGTTGAGCAGATTTCATCAAGAATTCTTGTTATTACCCTTGCTGTTATATTGATCGAATAATTCAAAGGCACATGTAGATTTGTACTGCCTAAACAAGAAGTCGCCCAGTACATATATTATCACTTAACCAAAAAATAATGAACATTTCTGAGAAAAGTTTCGACTTGTCCGATGAGATACGGGCCTTTTAAATAAATTGAAGAAAAGGTGTATTTATATTTTTATAGTGACGCTAAGCAGCATAGGTGTTCTCGGAAACCTACGACTTGAGATTATAACTCATATACGAAAAGTCATTGCCCACGTTAGTCGGAGAAGATATTTTTTCTAATGTTGGCTCTGAGAATATAATCTATCGATGGATTAGTCATACTATGATAAGTGAACAGATTGCTAGTAAATTTGACGTTTAAATTTTTACAGAAATATAGATAATTACTTAGGGATGGGGAGACATTAAGACTATTGTCTACTGAAACGATTTTCAAAATTTCCTTTCTAGTTATGAAGGCCTCTTTATGCATCTAAAAATCTTTGCAGATTACGTTTCTACGTTTTCGGTTTCCCTACTGTGAGAGATCATTCTGGACATATGAGCAAGGATTCTAAGTCCGCTTGCATTAACTCGCCCCGAACAGTTTGTATAACATACGATTCAGGGGACTCTTTGCTCAAACAATCCTTTTATTGCTTAGTTATCATAGTTTCTGAGCCAAATCTTATAACTAATTGCAAATCGGTATATGCTCTAGCTATCTAGCTAGCTCTAGCTATCCTTAGCTATCTTATGCTGTATTAATTTATATTATTAGAAATAGTCGCTTCCTTCCTATTTTCCAATATGTAGGTACTAAATGAGATATTGTAATCTTCAGTGCAATGCCGAATAAAGTATATATTATTATTAATTTATGTGAAACAGAGTACAGCCTCCCCAAAACAACATTGTTGTCACTTTGTATAAAGCGCATCCATAAATAACTAGATAAGAAGGAAGAGCCCTTAGATGTATTGTTAATAGGTTTGAATGTGTGAGCTATTTGAGTCTCCGGTGCTCCGGAATTTCGGTTCAAATTTTACATAATTTTAAGAAATGATTATTACTTTACTCATAATAATTAGGATATTTTCATTTAAGTATTTAGAAAAGAAAGTATCTCAAATGCATACCTGATGTTTTATTGATAATTTGCGCTACACCTATCACATCTCCCTCATAGTTGCATATAGGCATCGAAAGTATTGCATTGGTTTTATATCCAGTTTTTAGGTCTATTTCACAATTAAAACGAGAATCCTTGTAAGCTTCCTTGATGTTGATAATTTCTTTAGTTTGGGCAACAGTTCCAGCTATACCAACACCAAATGGTATTATTATTTCCTCACATTTGGCCTTCTGAACAGCATCGGTAAGGTCTGTAAAGAAAATTTTTTTATATATTTAAAACAGTAAATAAATGCTAACTATTTTACAATTTTTACGTCAGCTTTGATATTTTCTTATTACTATTTCATCAGTAGTGGACAGGAAAGAGCCATATATTATTTAAGTGATAAAAAGAGTAGGAAATCTCAGTATGAATTGCAACATCTCTATCTTCATCTTTCATAATACGGGGTGTTCTAGTGGGGGGTAGAAATTTCTTATCATTACATTCATTACTAACAACGAAATTTTTAAGTTCGATAACAAGAGACTAAAATTCCAAAAGTACTTTAGAAGTCCTGGGAGAATTGTATGGAAAAGTTTGATTGAATCGTCAGAACGAATCTCAGGAATATTTCTATTGAATTTATTTTGGAACTGAACAATAGAGTGCTTTGCAAAATAGCTTATGAGTAGACTGTGGATGTTTATGCAAATGCCTATTTTTAGACACCTAAAGAAGTGGAATCTGAACGGAAACTTGTTTTGTTATTAGAGCGTTTCCTTGATACCGGAAAATGTATCTTTTATTTTGCATATTTTCTATAATGCAGATGTTTTTTATAATGCATACGTTATGCCTTTTATATCAAATCATGCATACAAAGGCAATCTTTTGTTATAGTTGCCTGGAGCTTCAATTGTGTTCATGCATTGATTTTTAATTTTCAAACTTCAGTCAGACGAATGCAATCCCAATCACTTTATCCATATCGTTCAAAGTCAAGAGTGAATAGTGCAATTTACAAGTCAAATACTCGTAATTAAAAAGTGAAGATGCTTAAATCAAGAATCTGTGGAGGTATTTCGGTGAATTAATGGATTACATCTGTTGATGATATTTTGCTACGGATAGACAAGGTATACGTTGAAAAGCATGTAGTGAAGTCGATGGTATCTCTTCAATAAGTAGATAGTAGGGCTCTTTATTAAGCGTTTAATCATCGCAACGTCTAAACGTTTTTTTAGGAGACACGTTTCGAAAAACTTTTAATTAACTAAACGTTTTCTTACATAACGTTTAAACGTTTTTCTGTTATCAAACGTTTTTTAAAGCATTTACTTAGCTAAACGCTTTCTTCTGAAACGTTCAACAGATTTCGCCAGAAATAAATAACCAGTTGGAAGTAAACGCTCGCATACGGTCACATATTCGTGCAAAAAGATTCTTTTTATTCGTGAAATGATCTATGCAGGGGAAGGAGGTGATAGAAAACGAAATTTAAAGGACTAATATCTCGAGAACTAGATAAATTGTCAGTACTTACTACAGTCTCAAATGAAAGGGGGAGACAACCTCCACATGATACTCCTCGGGGTGTTTAAAAATTTATTTGAAAGGTAAGACGAATGATAGCTCAGGAACCTTATAAGTTCGCTGATTTTGCATTATCGTCAGGGATTATTAATACCCTGCAGTAACCCTAACACAAAACTAGGTTAATAAGACGGGTTAGTTAATCCATAGTCACTGAGATCAAAATATGGAGAGAGCATTGTCGCCTCAAGAGTGACATGACTTTTAGGTGTACCTTAATCATGTGTAGAGAAAAAATCAACACTTGTTATAAGACTTTAGGTCCTCAAATGTAATTCGTTTAGAAAGGGATTGAAAATGTTCTAAAAATATTTCTTTTGTTTGTTTTCGACAATATATTTTAACAGACCTGAAGTATATGTATTTTTAATAGTGGCATGATTTGAATTCCAATCTTGGCGCGTTTTCAAGGATGCAAAAGACAGCCACACTTTGTATAGCACCGTCTATTTTCTGTGCATTGTTTTTAATGGGAAATTTAAGAGTGATAGAGAAAGTATAATATAAGAGTAAAATTGGTACCACCAAAAACGAAATAATAATAACAAGAAAAGACTCATTAATAGTTGTCTCCGAAATAACAAGGATGAATATAGAAAACTTCTTACGGCTTAGCGTTAGTAAAGCCCAACTTATATAAAAGCAGTAAATAAAAACGAGAAGATTAAATTCAAAATCATTCCTCAAAAAGACGGAATAGACAAAACTTATATATTGCATCAGCTGGTTGCTGTCAAATTCCGCAAACACCACAATCTGAGAATAACACTTAGAAAAGCACAACTTTTGATGGCAGAGAAGTATGTGTTACTGGTGGGAAAGTGCCTCGCATCCAAATCGAGCATTAGGGCAGCATCTTCTGCTTTCTCCTCATCAGCTTCCAGTTCTTTCTTCTAAAAGAAAAATTAATAGCAAAATAATTTTAGTATTTCTTTTCCAAGACTACTTCCTAATGTATTTTCAGATACCGGATTCTGAGGACGAGTTTCTTATGGTTGCAAAAGACTACATGAACACTTGGAATTTTCCACATACACTCGGCTCATAAGATGGAAAACATGCACGCATAAAAGTTCCATCTAATGAAGGTTCGAGATATTATAATTATAAAGACTTTCATAGTATTGTGCTTTTCGCCTTAGCTGATGCGCATTGCAAATTTATTTATATTGATGTCGGCGCGAACTAAAGAGCATCAGACAGCATCATTTATAAAAAAATACTTTCTTGTATAAAGCATCGAAAAGAGATCAGCTGGAAGTTGCACAACTAGGGGCCGGTTCATGTAGCTCGAAAACGATCGTCGAACGATCGAATTATTATGGAATTTATATAGTAACTCGATCGTTCGACCATCGTTTTCGAGCTACATAAATTCGCCTTGTTATGCTTGAAGGCGATGACATATCTATTCCTTACTTTTTTATAGCAGATGGTGATTTCCAGCTCATGAAACCATATACAAGAAGTTTTAAACTAATGAGTTTACAGGAAATATTTAATTATATTTAATTGTGTGATGAAATATATTGAAATTTGCGAGCAGCAAAATGAGCAGCAAAACGAGCAGCGAAATTAGAGAGCCCACGTTTCCATAAAGTGACTCACGAGCAGCCAACCAAGCAGCGAAAAATTGGGCTGCTCGAGTGCTCGTGTCATCTCTAGTTCTTAATTGGCTGCTCGCTGCTAGAGCAGCAGATTCTAGAAGAATCAAGTTAACAGCTCAGTGTTGCCAAAAAAGCACATCTAATAAAGAAGACATTGCAAAGATGTAGTAAGTTAAAGATGTTATTGTACGTAAAATAACATCTTCATAATGCAAAGGTCGGAATAACACACTTTTTAATTCAGAAATAGAAGAAGAAACTTGGGGGGCAGTAAATACACACTAACAATTATTTCCTATAACCATGTGATATTTGAACACCGACAAAATCGGTATGAGTTACTTTGGAAAACGTAACAACATTGCTTTTGATGTAATTCTTGCCATAAATTGCAACTCCTCCGTCCAGTCTCCCGATATGGACCTGGCACTTCAGTTTAAACCCACGTAATGATACAGA
Organism: Dasypogon diadema; assembly: GCA_006980735.1. NCBI lineage: Eukaryota > Metazoa > Arthropoda > Insecta > Diptera > Asilidae > Dasypogon > Dasypogon diadema. Next base: position 7,789 of record QYTT01089682.1, on the reverse strand, counting down.
GATAGTGGTGTTTTTATTCCTGACTTTCGCTCGACAAACAGAAGAATATAGCGATATGCAATGCCCTAAAGTTTTCAAAATAGAAGAATAGATTCCCTATTATTATTACCCTACTAGGAGATCCCTGTGCAATTGCACAAATTGGAGGTATATAAGTGACATAACGTTTTTATATGTGCCCTCAATTTGCACCTTAAATTTCAAAGCGCGTTCTTTTCAGAGGTGTCCCCTGTAGGCCTAATCCTCCCATGCAAGGAAGCAATAAAAAGACAATTGCAGAATAATGAAATGAAAAAAAGTTGCAATAAATTCATGTATTACATACTTATCGGTGGCAAACACCAAACTTAACACCAAAGTTACCCAGGAACGCAAACCCAAAGTAATGAACACAACCCTGAACTGATGCGGATCAGTGTTGCCATTATAAAATTTCAAGAAAAGCTCGATGAAACTCCATATAAAAAAAGTGGCTGAAATACGGAACCGGAAGCTTTCTTTGTATAATTATATATAGATTACGGTGACGATAGTATCATAGAGTTGCTCGAGGTGACGGAACTCATTTACTTTACTCCGAAGATCAGTAACCTCTTGATGAAGATTACATTGGAGTGCTCGGATTTTTCCAATTTCAGTATTAAAAATAGTCAAGTTTTCATAAAAAATATAGACTTTAAAATTTAAAACAATTCTTTTAGGCGAATATCGACTACAATTTTAATTACTTTAATACACATTTTCAAATCATTTTAATACACTTCAAACGTAACGCTGCAACCAAGTCAGCCGGCGCCGCACTGCAAGTTAGATACTTTCTCCCGGAAAAATTTGGTGCGTGCTATATTTAGTCCATCTATTTCGACCTATTTTCATGATAAAAAGAAGAAAAATATTCATATGGTAACCTTCTTAAGATGTTATCCAAATTGTTGTTTTTCTGGTATGATATTTTGTTTTTAATGAAGTATCTGTGTCCTGAATTTAATCTATTTACCCCAACAAGTTTTTAGAAGAAGAATATTATTTTTATTTGATACAACTGGGGGCTTCATATGGCAATGGAGTTGTCCGATTTGGGCCATTTTGAACTTGATCTGTCAATTGTAAACCAAATTCCAAGTCTTAAGGCAAAACGTTTTCGAGTTATCGCCTGGAGAGACAAACGGACAGGCAGACAGACAAATTTGATTTAAAAAACTAAACATGACCGCCAAGAGATATTATACCCTAAAAGACTCAAAGCAAAAGGCATTAGTGATGAATGCGATTCCAATAGTCACATATTTATAAGGCTATTTGCTTTGTAGCTGTAACTCTCATCTCATCAAACAAAAGGTCTCTTCTTTTTTACACGGAAATGTCTTGTGAAACGTGAACAACCTTTGATGAGTTCGATCAACAACTGAATTATTCATTAAAATTAATCGCATTGCATGCTTTCGTATCAGAGTAATTACACAATAAATTTTCCATAAACCTGAAAAAAATACAAAATCCACATCAGGAAATCTGCCTCAAGCAAGACAACAGTATTAATCTTAAGCCAACAATAATTGTGAATGCCGTTTTGTGTGAATATGGGAAAATCGATGGGGGTGCTTTGTAATAAAAATTAACTTCCACTTGTTTCATGTTATTTAAGCAGTTGCCTTTCCCCCACCACATTCACGTTGAAATTCCAAAAACAATTATCATTTTGAGAAAATAATTTAATTAGCAAAGCTCTACAGCTCGCCACTTAAATAAGCACGTAGTCAGCAATTTTTTCCAGGAAACATTCCTTCTTTTACAGGTGTGTATAGCTACCAAAATCCTAGGGGAAAAGGAAATTAATTTCTGCTTGACATCCTACTGTAGAAGCTGTAAATTTCAACCACAACTGCTGAATTTAGAAATTCCGAAATCTTTTAATTGAGGTTAAAGTTGTTATACATACTTTTCTTGCTTCTTGCCTGCCTTTATTGGGGTATGTAAAAGCATAAAGGAACTTTATTCAGCCAAAGGTAACAGATATCATTACAGTCATGTAGGAGTTTCTATCTCTAACGTAAAGCATGTTCATAAAAAATAAGGGAGAAAAAAATTCATATAGGTGTTGATTCTGGAGATTCCTGCCCCAATATAAAGCTGGGATCGTTTGCATATTTACATTATATCAGCTTCAAGATTATTGTGCTTGCAGGTAAGCACATAAACGAGATTTAATATTGTAGATTTATTTTACATGGCATAATTCTAGGCCCCAACATTATTTGTGGTGGGTATGACGCCCACTAGCCTCGTATAGGAATATGACAAGGGTCTCTGGTCGGAATTCCATTTGCATTGTCCACGTAGCACAAAAGGCTTTACCCACGAAGGAAAGTTATCGTGATTATGTGGAAAAGGTATTCATGTTGCCTGTTATTAGAAGAAAACTCGTCCATGGAAATAGCCTTAATCAGCATACGGGAAATATATTCGGGATTGATATCGAATCGCACAATTGTGTTCTAAAAATACGTGAGTGAATCACAGCTATTCATAAAATATTTATAAATGTAGGATGGCACGAAAGGACGATATTTGCACAGTTAGATAATCATAATCACGTAACAGATTTCGATTTGAGGAAAATAGATAGTGGTCTTAATGAGTCATTCCAAATATTTGAAAAGGCAAACAGAGTTCGACAAATTTCCCTTTTGTTGTTAGCTCGTCAAAATTTATCCAACAATCTTGTAAATATTGATATTTGCAAAAGGTTCACCCTTTAATTGTTTATTAATCAGTTTTTTATGCTGAGCAGATTTATCAATATACTACAATATAATTTAATGCATTGTTTATTAGAAATTCGTCAAAGCATAGCATGTTGAACATCGTTTTAAGGTTTTGTATTTTTATGATCCACAGCTGGAGTATAAAAAATCTGATAGGAGAGATTGTTAGGAAATATTTCCACCCTACAAATGTTGTACGTTGAATCGTCCTCATCACAAGAATTTTCTCAATCTCTGGTACTCAAATAAATCAACTTACTCAATTCAATTACGTGCCCATATGAGAACCTGATTTGTAGGGCTATACCTCTTCTAGCTCCGAGACCGGTATGGGTATAGTTTTCCTGTGATATTTCCCCTTTTATTAAAATCTGTAACTATGATCGAAACTAATGAGCGGAATATGTGGCACAACAGTACAGTGTTCGCCCTATATTTTTTATATTGCTGAAAATCTTTAGGTCAATTAATTAAAAAAACGAGGTAGGCTGTATCCAAACCGGGCTACGATTTTTTTTAAACATAAATACACTGTGCGAGTAAATTACTGTTACGTGTTAATTTATTATTTTGTTGTGCTTTTTGGTTTTATGCAACAGTTTTTCTGGTTTTGATTTAAATTTTTGACTGAGTGAGTTGGCATTTCTTTACTTTTTGATTGGCCGTATGTAATTAATGAAATAATTTTTGTAGAAAAACCTCCTGAAGACGCTGAGTGATATCAAGCGAAACGTTGAGGCATAATAAATGTTTATTTAAAAAGAAAATTTCCAGTACCTAGTTTTGGAAATGGCTTACCGTAAGCCTGTGAATTGTCATTTTGTGTATTTGCTGCACGCCTGCTTCAGATCTATGGCGAAACATAGACAGATCGCACACTCCATACTCCAATCCAGTTCATTTTTAGGGTTCCGTACCCAAAGGGTAAAAAACGGGACTCTATTACTAAGACTCCGCTGTCCGTCCGTCCGTCCGTCCGTCTGTCACCAGGCTGTATCTCATGAACCGTGATAGTTAGACAGTTGAAATTTTCACAGATGATGTATTTCCGTTGCCGCTATAACAACAAATACTAAAAAACAGAATAAAATAAATATTTAAGGGGGCTCCCATACAAC
>QYTT01089680.1:0-10565 GCA_006980735.1 Dasypogon diadema | reverse complement strand
AAAACAAGGAAAAAAGCTATAATTGGTTTACACCAATTATGTTATACCCTAGACGTAGAGAAGAAAAGAAAATAATACGTTTGTAGTTAATGGTCCGCGACTACTTATTCTTACAAATTCGCAGCTGACCTTCAAATCTGCACGCAAGTCCTACTATGTATCCGTTGCTGCCGAAAATTAAAGAGCCATCTATTAAGAAATTCTTACTAAGAACTAATGATTTATTCAGGGGTTTTTTATGAGTTGGAAAATTAAGTCATTTCAAATTGAATTACTTACAAATAGTTGCAAGTAGTTTTCTATTCCACTCATGAGAATGGGATTTCAAAAGTATCGGAAAACGTATCGACATAAAAATATCGATACAGTAGAAAAATTGGTTTTTACACATCGACTAAAAATATCGGTCGGCGTTGCAAAAAAACAGCGAGATAATTTCTACTCCCATTTTTTTGTTACTTTTAGGGCAGCATTAAGACGTTTTACATCTTTATTACATTTTTTGATAGAAGGTTCTACTAACTCCGGATTGGTTAGTGGTTAGTGTTGATTGGTGCTTTCTGATAATTTGTTTTATTTGTAGAGCCATCTAAGATTTTTTTTTTATTTCATTATATTTTTTAATTTATTTTTCATTGTTTACCTTTTCTTTTATTTATTTTTTCTCGATCATTCTTCTTCTTCTTCTTGTTCATTTTTTTATGTCCTGTTTAACCTTAACAATTATATTTTATTTATTTTTCACAATTATTCTCCTTTTGCTTATTTGTTTGGTACTTGTCTATAATAAATATTCACTTTTGTTATTTACTTTCATTTTGTGTTATTTACTTTCGCTTTTTATTATTTACTTCCACTTTCTATGATTTACTCTCACATTTTGTCTATCAGACATGTATGATGTTTTCGCCGTGAAGATTTCGCGCCAACTGAAAATGTTGTCTCCCTCAGCGCGCTTATTTATGCAACCCACACTGCTTTATCAGCACCCGTTGCTGATAAAGTTTCATTGGAATTCTATAACGTAAACAAATCGGCTGTACGAATATCTTAACCTAAATTATCGACGCAAATCCCACTAAAACAACGCCCGATCTCGTGCTAAATAAACCTGAAAGTCTCGAATTACCAAATTCCTTGTCACTAATCTCGCAATTCGGCGCAATATTTACACATAAACAAAACAATAATATCCAAATAAGTAATGAATTTCACAACATCGCATCGCACATAAACAAAATACCCTTATCGAGTTTTATAATATAAATATATAATATCTTAAGCTAAATTATCAATAAACGCTTAAACATTTTCGAGGAATTTTGAAAAATATTTGCTGATAAAGTTGCGTAGCATAAACAATCCAGTAGCTCAGAATATCCAAAGATAAATTATCGATAAAAATCCCACATAAACAAAAGTACAGATAAGGCCAGATCTCCGAGTTATTAATCTAAACAAGTGTGAAGCTATAAAATCACCACATTCCGAGTGATGAATTTCGCAACCTCCGCCCCGATGATGTAATGCCAATTTCACAATCTGGTGCAATTTCAGGAGCAAAAAGGAGGAGGAAAATTAGTTGCTATTTGGAAAACGCAAGTTTTCGGGGTCATGAGCTCGAAAATAATGATATTTTTCACCTCCGGGACGTGAAAGGTCTTTTTCCGGAGCAAAAAGGATAAAAATGTTGCTATTCGAAAACGAAGGTTTCTCAAGTGTGGAGATCTTTTCCAGGATGACAAATCCCCCATCTGGATTAATCTGAGGCTCAGGTCTGATGTAATCAAATTTAAGGCTCAGACGCGCTCTAAGCCTAAGTTCAAGGTGAAATTACACCCACAAGGCAAGTTAGCGAAATAAATTCAGGAACACGAAGTTCCAAAACGTATCCCAAAACACAAATCCTAAAATACTGATAATAACCCATCGAATAATAGCTTTTAATATCTCAAGCTAAATTATTCATACACATAAACAAATGCTGATCTCGAGAAATTTTACCCAAATATTGCCTGATAACGCAGTAAACAAATCATCACTCCCAAACTAAGTTATCGATTAAAGTCCCGCCTGATCTTTAAAAATTAACCCGATGGCAGCGCCATCTACCCGTCGATAACGTCATCACAAAGTTCAAGATGGCGGATTTTATAATTTTAGATCCCGTTTTAAAAATACACGTAAAATTGTGCCAGAACCCTATTAGTGTATAAACCACTTGAATAATTTTCACAATTTTATAGCTTCCAGGCATACTTTACACCAGATTTACGGAATGATCCAATTTGGCGCATTTTGTTTTTGTTGCTAAATGTAAATATAAAAAAAACTAAATTATTTTTCATAAACGTATGTTGACTTTTAGTTACATAATCAAGTACATACAAATATTAATTCATTTTCCCCACTCGCCCCCTTAATTTCGTATTTTCCTATGTGATACACCTACTTTCGCGAACATGAGCAAAATTGATTCATTAACCCTTTAGGCCCCATTGGTACACATTATGTGCCAATGACAATAATAACGTTTTTATACCCTACTTATTTACTACCAACTAATCAAAATGTAACAAAAAACAAATAGGAAGAAAAAGGATCCTGAATTGAGAGTATTCTGCTTTTGTTACGTGAATATTAAGTTTAGAATTTAATGTCCAAAAATAAATAGTCAAAACTGTGAAATGGAAAACGTGTCATTCTTCCAAAAGTAGTGATTTTAACCCTGCATTACAAGGGATGGTTACAAAATTTCCTTCGTTAAAGTTAAGATAAAACATTTGCTCGGTATGAAAAAAATGAAAGAGCCGGCTAAATCACGCGAAAGTTATGAAGAACAGCAAACGAATATGAAGTGTGATTATGAAGAATTGGAACATGCTGAACGAAACAATTTCATTTCATTCATTTAAGTGAACCCATATTCGACAATAAATGATACAGTGAGGCTCAATATATAACAAAAAAGATGGACAGTTCAGTGAGAAGTATATACGAAAAAATATTTCAGTTCGATTACTGCGGTAAAAAGCAAATTCATGAAGAGGATGATGATAAATTTGTAAAAGAGCCTGGTCAAAAATACTTAAATATATATGATAAGTGTTTTATGCTCTCATTATTTCCCCAATTAGATTCCAACTAGATTCCCTAATTAGGGAAATAACTATGTATTTGAGGAACAGAGGCGTGGCTCTTACCTGCTTGAGATGTTGCTAGCAGTTAGCACCATTGCTCACATGGCTTCTACATTTAAAATTCTTATTGACTCTAAACTTACTAACTTAATATACCTACTTACTTAAAGATGAAAAGACCTTGTTCCTTAACGTGGCCGCATATTATTTTTTGTGTAATTTGTGCAGCCTCACCTTTAAGATGAGTCATTAACAACCGCTTTACGATTTATATTTCAGAAGATATGATTTTTCCGAATTTTTCGGAAAACAATAACTCCAAAAATAATTGTCCGAAGACCAAAATATTAGGTTGGGGAAAAAGAAATCCATTATTTTGTCGGTAGATGGCTTTAGTGATCGATATCTCGTAAAGTATCGATCAAACAATTTCAGATTTATGCTCGTTGTCAAGGTGACATTTCGCACTTAAAAAATTCTTTTGCGGTTTTTTGTTTGATCCATTCAGTTGTGAGTTACAGGGTGTTAAAAATGGAAGTCAGCAAAAGAGAAAATTCGGTACATTTTACAATTTTTCTTTGATAAAGGCGAAAATGCAAGCCAGGCGGCTGAAATTGTGAATGGTGTTTATGGTCCCGATACTGTAATAGCTAATTACGTGCAATTTTGGTTTCGTCGATTCCTTTGAGGTATTTTTGATGTTAAAGATGCACCCTACACAGGCAGGCCCGTCGTCAAAAATGTCGATAAAATCACAGGGATAATCGAAGTTGACCGGCATATTAGTAGTCGTAGCATCGCCCAGGAGCTAAAGATCGATCATAAAACAGTTTTAAACCATTTGCACAAAGCTGGATTCAAAAAGAAGCTTGATGTTTGGGTGCCACACCAATTAACACCAAAAAAATGATGGATCGAATTTCCATCTGCGAAGCCTTGGCCAAACGGAATGAAATCGACCCTTTTCTTAAACGGATGGTGACTGGGGATGAAAAATGGGTCACATACAACAACATTGTGCGAAAACGATCGTGGTCAAAGCGCGGTGAAGCAGCTCAAACGGTGGCCAAACCAGGACTAACGACCAGGAAGGTTCTGCTGTGCATTTGGTGGGACTGGAAAGGAATCATTTATTATGAGTTGCCTCCATATGGCCAAACACTAAACTCGGATCTCTACTGTCAACAGCGATTGACCAGAAACGGCCAGAATTTGTCAACAGAAGAGGTGTCATGTTCCATCAGGACAACGCCAGGTCACACACGTCCATAGTGACTCGCCAGAAACTCCGGGAGCTTGGTTGGGAAGTTTTGATGCATCCACCATATAGTCCGAACCTGGCACCAAGCGATTACCATCTTTTTCTTGCATTACAAAACTTTCTTAGTGATAAGAAATTGGCATCAAGAGAAAATTGTGAAAATCAATTACTAGAGTTTTTCGCCCATAGGGACCAAAACTTCTATGAGAGAGGCATTATGAAGCTACCCTTAAAATGGCAACAAATTATAGAACAAAACGGTGCATATTTGACCCAAAGTATTGAAGTTCACGTAAAAATAATGGATTTTTTTCCCCAACCTAATATTTCAAATAAATCGTTTAATGCTCTAATTAAATAATTTAGCAAAATTTCACTAAAATCTGAGATAGGCGACTCAGAACCGTTGACCGAGTTTCCCTTACGTAAAAAATCAATGACACATAACCCTAGATAATAAGATACAAAAAAATATACGTTGTACATACTATTCTGGGGTTAAATTCACCCATAAAAGCACATCAAACACTGAGTGGGACATACATATCGCAGTGGTCTTGAAAGGGTTAAAAAAATAAAATTTAAACAACATAAAAATATCTTTTTGAGGGTATAAGAGTCCCTCTCGAGACAACATTCTCAAACAGTTTGAAATTGTGATTCGAAAAGTGAAAATTTCAAAAATTGAATACCGTGCTGTAATAAAGTTTTTAACTAAAGATGGATTAAAGTCGACGGAGATCAAAGAACTGATAGATCATGTATATGGAGAATCTTCACCATCATTTTCGATGGTTAAACATTGGTCAGAGCTTTTTCGCTGAGGATGGCGGTCAATTGAAAAATCCTCGCTGGAGGGCCAGAAACGGTAGTTACGGAGGTTGAGAGAGTTGTGCTGACGGACCGATGGCTAAAGGCCAGGGAAATCGCAGAAAAAACTGGTATATCAAAAACAAGTGTCCTCCGGATTGTGGGCATTTGGGTATGACAAAATTCAGCGCAAGATGGGTACCGCGAGTTCTTTCCTCAGTGCAGAAAGTACGGCGAGGTGAGTACTGGCAGCGATTTTTGGAGTTGTGTAAAGACGATGTAGACATTATTCTCCGTAGGATTGTGACAGGGAATGAAACTATGGTTCTTTACCATGATCCTTTGCCCAAAAGGGATTCAATGGAGTGGCAACGTCCCGGAAAACCAGTGCCAGGAACAGTGAAGGTCACACAAAGCACCAGAAGAAAGGTCATAGACACAATTTTCTGGGATACTGAAGGTATTCTCCTACTGGACTTCAAGGAACGTAATACCACATACTATGCTCAACTTTTACGAAAGTTACGTAAAGCCATTGTTGAGAAAAGGAGAGGAAAACTGTCCCAAAAAGTACTGCTCTTAATCACTGCCAATTGATTATTCTTTACTTGCCAAACTAAAATCAAATTTGCGGGGCAGGAAGTTTAACTCCAACGAAGAAATCCATGAGGCGAAGACAAACATTCAGACTACTATTTTAATATATTAAAACACTTATTAAAACTAAATGAAAAATGTGTTGAATTAAAGGGAGAATATATCGAAAAATAACCATTGTCTTTTCCTCTCTCGCCCCTCCATCTACTTTCGGCCCCGAATACTTGGTCCACATTACGCATTTGTGCGTTTCAGATGCCAACTCCTTTCAAAAAATAAAATAAAGGAACAATTTCATAATTACACCAGTTAGTTTACGCTTCCATGTTCCATCTACCAAATTCTGCTTTTATATTCGAAAATAATGCTCGAAGGAAAGCCGGCAAAATCATTCCCTCCACCCTAATATTCAAGCCGAATCGAAACATGTTAGCTATCTCTGCTTCGTTTTGGTTCCCCCTTTATCTACCGTAGTCAGTTAATTTCTTAGACTGTGACTACAATGGGTTCAGATGTAATCATTTAATGGGGTCTATTAGACGAGACAAGCTTTCTCAATAGATTTCCACTGTCCGTTCTGCAAAACCTTATGGCACTAAATTCTGCTCAACATTAATACGCACACGTCCTTTGAGGCCGTCGTAATAGTTGTGCTTACGTGACAATAAGTCTTTTGTTGTAGCAGATAACATACAACTTTGCATCCAAACATCCTATAACCGAGGCGCCCTTAATGTTCTCAAGGCTTTACAGAAAGACCTGAATAAATAAGTAAAGAACACTTCTGCTGGTTTTATATAGAATGCTTAATATATTCAGGCCTCAAAGTGTACACATAAACCTAAGCTACTTCCATTAATAGAATCGCCGATTAGAATTATCACTTGGACCAAGAGACTTAGCTTAATAGGGGGCCAAGGTTTTATGTGCGATGTGAGGAGTGAACAAGTTCCTTAAATCTTCTACTTTGTACTTCATGAATCTTAAATTAGGCACTGGGATTTGTTTTTACATTTGTGTGGGAGTAAAAAAGGCTCAGTGGAGATTTTCATTTGGTTCACTCTTTAGTAATATGTACCACGAATCACTCCCTATTTAAACGGAACGAACCGTTTACAAAAGTCAGTTTAAACGAAGCCTACATCAGGTTTATATAAATGGGATCAGCGTGTAAATGAGGTGAGAGGAAGGGGCAATATCCGAGAATGTTTATTGTATAGATTTTCTATGGTGTTGACAATACATGTCTAGGCTCTAAGGTAGAAGAACGATTTTGTGAAAGGAGTCTTCAAAGAACGAAAGAGGAAAAGTAATGGAATAAAGATATTTGAATAAAAACACTCTTAAAACATGGAAAATATGTTCCCCACAATTTCTGAAAGACATTTTCAGTAGCGTCATTGTCCTCCCCAATAAGCAGCATGATAATAAACAAAAATTTAAGGGTACATACACAAAAAGGCGCAATCAATAGCTCTTATTGGTTAGGGACTAGCATTTAAATCATTAAATAAGTAATGAAATTCCCCAAATTCTGATCGCTTTTTATGTACTGGATGACGAGCGAAACTACGATTCTCATTCTGCTCATTTAGTAATTACCAAACAGTTGCACTGTTTTACAAACATAAAACTTCCTCTACGAAATCTGAATACACTACATTCACATTCAAGATTCACCATGGCACTAAAACCCTTTTTGTGAACATGACACTTCGCTAAAAAGCTTCGCGTCGCTCGGCTCGATTTGTGCTTTTCTTAGTCTTCGCGTTGCACGGCGACGCCTCGACGTTTCGACGCATGGGATTGAAAGGTAAGAAGGCTGATTCCTCAAGAACCTAATTAGGTAGTTTATTTGATTGTCGCTTAGAACACATAGTCTCTTTTAATTTGAGACCACACAAACATGGATGCTTCCTCAAGTTCCCGAGATATTTGCATTTTGCAGCCCGGCGCACATAGGGGTATTTGACTGATTTGGGCGGCCAGAATTCAATTTGTTAAAAGTTAACACAGTTACAAAAAAAAGTGTACATGGCAAAGGGGAATAACAGGGGAACAACAGCCTACCTTCCGTACCTACCTCCGCGTGTCTACTACACCGTATGGCTGATCGGCATTTGTAGATACACGTATCTTTTCTCGACCTTTTCTGCGAAAGTGTTGTGTTGATTGTTAGTATTTTTTTCCCGACAATAGTTAAGGGATAGTGATGGATATTGGTGAATATTAATATTTTCGTTGTATCTGGAAGCAATTTCACTGCGATATCGTTATTTAAAAAGAAATTATATGTTGTTCATTAAATTTTAGAAACACGAGGTGATTTGTTATACTTCCCGGAGCTTCCCGACTAAGATGTTTAATTCTGTTGCTAGAATCATCGGGCATCAAAACAATGTCTCGTAGACACTTATTTGATATGATGGAGCAGTAAAATCTTCGCAATATTAATGAAAAATTGCACTTCGTGGAAAATTACCTGTTAGGTTACGATGACTATTCACAGGAACAAGTAAAGGAAATTAAACATAATTTTTGACATATAAAACGGCGGTGGATCGCAGCGCATAAAAAGGAAGATGTGTTCATAGAACAAAATAATGTTTGGCTCGAAGGTATATTTACAATTCCAAGAATAGTCACTGTCAAAAAGGAAAGAGGTCAATTACAGTTCGTGCGCGAATTGCAATTACATAATTAAAATTCATTGAATCTCGATTCTAATCATACAGTGTTCTTATTTCGGCTTTTTTGTGTGTCTCGTCGGAATAACTTCTCTCAATTTGGCCTGCAAAATAGTTAATTCTAAGGCGGGCCAAGGTGGCGTCTCTAACTGTTTCTGTGTAACGGGACTTTTGCTGTGCACTAGTCTCTTTAAAAGACAAAGACAAAAGACAAAGAGGTCAATCCAGGTACGCTTAAATTTGGATTGTCAATTCTGCGCCCGAGAATCCGTCTCTTTGAAAGTCTTTACACTTGGCGTACAAAATTCCTGTTAAAAAATGGCAACTACGGTCAGAGAATGAAAAGGCCATTGTCAAGCAAAAGAAAATAGAAATTCAACAGAATTTTAGAAATAAATTGGGGTTAATCGTTGACGTACCCAAGCCCGTTTCAAAGTAATTCTGGAATGTATATGTTGAACTGTACCCTCCGTACATAAACTTAGTGCATTGACCCTTGTCACGTTCGCTGCTGAGCAAAATGTCAGTCACCTTAGGAAATTGTAAATTAATCAATTATAAAGTTAATGCATTCAAAATCTGCTTATTCAGAACACACGCCATCAATAATTGCAATGAATACATTTTCCCAGCAGCAACGTGAAATTGAGTCAGCATATTGTACCACTTCATTCAACTTTTGTTTTAAAGTTAAGTTAAGTTGCTTAAGACTTCTTGGCGTGCGCGGACATTGTACTTCATTTAACCGTGAATAAATCTAATATTTAACTAAAAGTTGTTTGATTATTTAACCTAACATTAAATTGTCCCACAACATTATTTGGTCCTTCGAGCCGGATTTGAACCAGCGACCTATGGATGTTCAAGTTTGATGGTCACAAAATTAACATAAAGAAGTTCACTGTTTACTGCAATGAAATCGCAAAGTTGTACGTCCAACTGTATCCATGCCATCCCATGACACCCACCTTGCACAAGATACTAATCCATGGACCTATTGTGATCGAAAACGCCCTGCTTCCAATTGGTCAATTGTCCCAAGAAGCCGCTAAAGACGAAATAAACATTTCAGGCTATACCGTCAACAATTTGCAAGAAAGTTTACGAGAGTGGCTTGCAACTTGGATATGCTTAATAGATTATTATTGCGCTTAGACTCGCTCCTAACCGGTATGAGACCAATACCAAAGAAAAAACACATCCATTCATAAAGGAAACAATAGAGATGCTCCTCCCTGTAAAATCACCCCTGGACCTGGACACGGAGAATTTTAGTGATGAAGAGACTTCGGAAGATGTTGAACTATTTACTGATGAAAAATTACGTCAATCGTCATCCTCCGAATAACAATTTTTCTTAATGTTTTTAAGTAAATTTTTAAGTTTTTTAAGTATATCTACATTAATTTAAAATTTTAAGGTTGTATTTCTTATTAATAATAACTTCCAATCACTTAAATTACCGCGGATTAATAAAAACTCATATTGAGAGACGATTTAACCATGAAAATAATTTTGGCCGCCTAGATCGAAAAATACCCCTATGTGCGGCGTTTCAATTGAGACCAAACAAATAACAATAACTTGTCTAGTTCCCTAGATGTCAGCCCTTTCTCTTTTCAAATGAATCTTTGAACATGTGGTCTCAAATGAAGGGAGGAGATAGCCTTCATACGATACCACAATAAAATTTAGTAGTTGAAGGGAGAGGGGGCGTTCAAAAATTTAGTTGAAAAGTGAAAGGGCTGATATCCTGGGAACTAGACAGGACATCGGAATGTACTTGGACTCAAATGAAAGGGAGATGCATTCGCTAGGCGATAGGGTGTTAAAAAATACAGTTGAGAGCTCTAAAATTGCGCTTTGGAACACCACCTCTCCCTGCAGCTGCTACATTTTATTGTAGTATCGTGTGGCGGCCATCTCATCCTTCCATTTGAAGACAAACACGTACTGATATCTTGTTTAGTTCTCGAGAAATCAGTCCTTTTGCCTTTCGATTGCACTCTTTAACACCCGCTGGGCGCTGGGTTTCAATCCCTGGTTGTGAGTGATTAAACAACAGATGCC
>QYTT01089678.1:58477-78736 GCA_006980735.1 Dasypogon diadema | reverse complement strand
TTTTTTTTAAATTATCTATGCTCCAAAATTAGCAAATCAATACCCGACCAAATAAAGGTAAAATTCACGTATAAAAATCTTCTCCGTACTGTCAACTTTGTACAAATTATTGAAATACTAAAACAAAATCTGAAATTGCAAATTCCCGTCCCCTCTTTGCATTTTACATTATTTAGATTTAATTACGTCAAAATTTGTATAACAAATTAGTGTAGGTCATTATCCAAACAAACATTTTCCACTTCCTCAAACAACCACTTCAGCCAAACAAAATTAACCAAATTTGTTTCTAATAGAATCGCTGAATTTCGATTCCCCCCTCCCAGCAATTCATGGTAAAAAAAAATTATAGTGTGCTTTATCATTTTATTTCCAACTTGCAATCGAATGTAATTGGTACCTTTATATCTCCTCTATGCCTCTACCTGATGTTACCTTTCCTTTCTGAATTATAATTTTACAAATTTAGTGGGAATTTACCGCAATAATTTAAAAGTGAATCAAAAGCTTTTCACCATTTCAAGCTATCAATTTTCAATTAAACTTAATTGAGGCGTGTTGAAAATTACAATCCCAACCGTAATGTATTCGAACAGAATTTGCATATGAGAGAGAGAATGCCACTGAATCGTGAACGTGATTACATTAACAACTTTTGCTACTAAGCGCCGGGGCATGCAACTTGTGTTTTGCATCATTCACTCAGGCGATTTAACGAATTAACCACATCTTTTACTTCACTCTTTTTTTCCCCCCACACAATTTAATCGAAATTATAATTTAAGCTTAATGAAGTGGCTTTGGAAAAAAAGATCCAAATTAGCCCTGTGAATGCATTTACGATGAGAGATTGAATATTAATGAAAATCACACCTTTGGTTGGTAGGTACCGATTTTTCAGAAGTTTTCCCGTTTCAGTCACTAAAATCGGTTATTTCGGCTTCAAACACCCAAGCCGAAAGAAACCGGAAAAGCTTACCAGCTCTGGTTTTTTGAACGTAATAGCGACTTTGCGACTTTGAGCTTTACGCACAATTCCAGCCGCAGGTAACACGGAGAGTAATATGATTAAAGATCAAGTGACAGACTATAATAACTCTAGTCAGAGAATGAAAGGTTGATCTATCTTTCGTCGTATCCTAGCTGGTATCGAAGCTTGTTGAATGATACTGCCACAGAGTCCTTTATTATTGTCATTCGTGATTGTAATTTAAAATAAGCACTACTGCTTTCAAAAGCACGAACCACTAGCGGGCATTGGCTTACACTCTTACTTGCATGGGATCCATTGTAGAACCTTGTGCACATTCAATAGATAGCTTAGCACTCAAAAGGTAAATTATCATAGTGCGTGGATTGGATTGGACAAAAAAAGGTAGTAGAGCTTCCTTTAAGATTTAAGACCTTATAAATTCATATACAAATGGACACCATATATAGACATATAATGTGCTGTTAACACCTATAAAACTATTGATGAAAAAATGGCCCATATTGTATTGTTTTTTCCGGTAATCACTCTTCGATTTGCACTTGTGCAGTTCTCTTCTCTTTTGCTACAAGATTATCAAGACAGAGCTACAAAGCGACTGATAGCATGATAGCAAATTTCTTAGACTATTTTGATATGTCTATTCTGTAGTGAGAACTTGTTTTGCTAGTAATTAAAAATTTTTATTAAATATTGCCGCAATTAGCTTTGTTATTTGTTCACCTTACATGTTCTCTTTAAAACCTACTGACGGCTTCTATTAATACCATGCTTAATTTTTTTACCAACTCCATTAACTTTTCTGAGAGACTTCTAGGGTCGAAAAACCATTTTCCTTCAAAATTTATCCAGTTTTTTTTTTATTTCGTTTACTATTATTTATCTAAGTTGCTATTGTGTCGAGTTATTTTTCAATCTAGAGATGAACCTACTATCAAGTCGCCACCTTATAACTCTCCAGATTTCCATATTTCATCTTAATCCACAATCTGTTCTCTAATATTAATATAATAGGATAATAAGAACCCGGTATAAAATCGATAGGTCATTAGTATATGAATGGAACCTTAAAATTCAAAATATCAGTCATAACAGAGAATTTACGAAAAATTATGCCTAATTTACAAAATTTATCCAGTGATGCTTAAAAAGCTGATGGAAAATGACAAAAACTCTTCAGGCTCTCCATAGCGATGTAACCAAGACCAGGAGGTAACGTCATTCCTTGATAAGTCATTGTCATCAGACAAAAACGGTTTTGGGGTCGCCATAAGGTTAATTTATTTTCACGTCACGATTCACCTTTTTATTTCCTCTGCCACAACGAAATGTGCCTCCTAATTAGCCTCATAATTGTTGATAAAGAACTATTTTATGTCCCCAATTCACCGCGTTGAATTTAAAGCGGCCTCAAAATGTCGTTCTGTTAGAACCGTAAAAACCTTCACCCCTAGGGGGTGGAATGTTTTATCACTGCACAAGGGATAGAATTTTCTGTGTCACCCCTTCGAGAATTTTGTGCGGTATGAAAAGAGGTTTAAATTTCTTTTTATCTGATTGTACTCGACGGGGGAAAAAATCAAGCCCACCAAGAGCTGCTGTTTGATATATGCCTCTCAAGATTGGTGTTTGATAATAAACTTCAAACTAAATAGGTCCGTGTCAGAAAATTTCTAGGGTCAGATTTTTTTTTTCTCTATGGTAAATTCTTTTCTTGGGACTTTAATAGATGTTGGGAATGAGTTGCAACTTTAAATATTGAATTTGCTGGGGTAGAAAGTTTTAACGGGATTTTCCTTCAAAATAGAAAAAAAATGTGTGTGAAAATTGAATGGAATGCTTTTACTTTGAGAACAGTTTCCATCCATCATATACATCAGCACATATATCATTAGGATGTTATTTGGTTCGTGAAAGTATATGAAATCATTTCGTACTCAAATTTTTACCCCCTTCAAGAATTTCTGAAGCATGAAAAATCCTTAAATTATACTTTACTCCAACATATACATATATGAAATAAATATAGGCCAAATAAGCATAAATCATATATTGAAAATTATTTAAGTTTGTTTCTTTCTGTCCAATACATCCAATATCAGCGATTCATAGTGAGTAGTACATGATCCCAGTTATAACAATTCAAATGGTTTGTCCGAAGGCTCCTTACAAGGACCGTTATTATTTATTGAATAAAGTTTTTGAGCATTGTCTATATGTAACATATTATAATGGCTAAGTCTAGAAGGAACAACTCTATAGAGCTCTTTAAATAGTAAAAAACTATCTCACTATTTTATAAATTGTTAAATTGTTGTTATGTTGTTCATACTTTCCATCGACATCTTTAACAGGGTCGATCCTAATAACTGGAGTAATGCTGTTCATTCCAGATTCTGGATTAAAAAATATTAAAGGGATTTTAATTCTAAAATAGTAAATAGCTATTTTTAGCTTTTTCCCAAAAGTCTTGCCTGTAATGTCGGACTAGTATTGAGGAGGAACGTTGAGCTCTTTTTTTATGAACATTCAAAATAGGAGCGATTGGGTATATATACTTTGTCAGCCCATTCACCTCCATCTTATAGCATTTATAAAAGCATTTCTAATATTACATTTTATAGACATAATTAGGCACCATATCCTGTAGAAAGTCTCTATTAACAGATACTCTTATAATCTCGTCATTTTCTACACTAATAAATTTTCTTTATATTATTTGATGATAATGGAACGCAAAAGACCTCACTTCACTCTAACCCTTAATGAGTCAATTAGTCAGTAATTATTATTAATATCAATAATTTTAAAAGTTATTCTCCAGCAATATTGACATTTTTTTCCACTTTCACCGCTCCAGACACATATAAGCAACTTCCTTCAAAGATTGATACTTGAATAGATTTGAATAGCAATAACAATAGCATCCTCAAATAAACCATTGGAATCCTTCGATGCAAACTTACCCAATTCATCTGAACAGAAAGCACTAACTTCCACAGTTAATGTGAAAAGGCAAATATCATAAGTTTGACAAACTTTATGATAAGAATGTGGTGGAGTGCGGTAATGGATATTTCAAACACGGAAATTGATATAGGCCCTAAGCTGACTGCAAACTTCCTCGTTGGTACGTGGTGCTGAGGGTTGTAGTCAAATTTGAAATTGATTGTCACAGAAAGTTTGGAAGTTCTTCAACCAAAGCAAATTTCCTTTGAACGACCGGAACAAAGTCTCCAGAATATTATTTTCCTTAAATTGAACAGGGTTTCAAACTTTTGACAGTTGTAAAACTTCAGGCCTCAAAATAAAAAAAAAAAGTGGAAAAAGGAGAAAATACCATTTACACTTTTGCATTCATTGTTGGAAATTTTCCTAAGGATAATAAAAATTTTCTTAATATAAAAATGCAAAAGCCTTTGTAGAGAAAGGAATGACAAATTATTGAGTTTGAGACAAATTTGTGGTAGTCTCATGAAAGAATTTCTTATTTAATTTGAATGTAAACTTTTCGCAAGAAGAATTTTTGTGCCGCAAACGGCTTCCAGTAAATCGAATAATAAGTCCTTCCCCCTTTAGCATAGGCAACAGACTCAACGTTAAACTCGTTTTATTTAGAGACGTGAGCAAAATTGGTTATTTCTGAGTCTGGTGAAAGTTTAAAGATTTTCATAAAACTCCCTGCTTACTAAAACTTATTCAATTTTCTTGAGATACACGCGTTTATGGAATTTCATTTGTTGGCTGTGATCATTTAGAATGTAGTATGGCTGTACTACTGGAAAGGAGCCAAATCTAACATTAGCACTTAAGTTAACTACTTTCCAGTCTTAGCAAGGATACTAAACGAAAAACATCTTCCGACAATTAATTTTATAGTATTAAAGATTTCGCAGAAAAGACTTCAGTTTTTAGCTATTTAAAACTGGTGCCTTCCTCAATAAGATGGATGTTGGTACTTTTAAGAAAACAATTGAGGTGCTTTCTTAATATAAAGCAAGTTCTACTATTTTCCCAATTTTTAATTAGACAACAGCATACTTCCTGCAGAAGAATAAATTCTCCGTTCAGCTTTTAAATTACTCAACTTCCTTCATCTTACCCAAAGTTCTTGACTATAGCATTAAAAATTCCAGAAGCTTGGATAGATTTTCCAATTTCCAGAACACGAGAGAGTAACACTAAAAAATCGTACCCGCATCACTGATGACTGTCATGATAAAAAAGTTATATTTAAATTTGCTTTGTTAAGACACAAAGACCGTGTAATTTCCCCTTCCTTAAGAGTGTAATTAGTTTTCGCGTACTGTTCCTTTTTTTTGATGCTACAGCACAACCTTGGCGAAAAGGAAAATACGAAGGGAAGAAAAGAAATTCGGATGTCGAGTGAAGGTGCCGGTGCACATTCTGCTTGAATAGCTGCGACCTGTAATCTCGGGGGAGAACAGAAGATGATAATCTGTTTCACATTCGTACAGGTCGGCTCAAGAAGGTTTCTCGGAACTTCATTGTCCTGCTAGATCCTGTCTCAAGGACGAAAGGCTGAAAACAGCTCGTAGCATAGGGATTATTCTACAAGGGATCAGACCAGAGATTTCGTTGAAGCAATGTCCATTAAAGTAATTCTAATTGCATCATTGCCAATGAGGGTAAACACTTTTTTAACGCAGTTCGTCCTGCCCCTGTCTAAATATGCGAATTAAATTCACGCAGAAAGAGATTGGGGGACAATACACACCTCTGGGATATGCCGGCATTAGAGATGACACCGTCCAAACGGTCAGAAAGGATACTTCTAATCCAGGTAAGAAGGTAAAGTCCAAGAGTTTGGCTAAAAGGGCCCAATGCCAGACTTTGCCAAAAGCCTTCGAGATGTCCAAAGCGACCACCCACTACTCGCCGAAGTTATGGAGACAATGATGCCAACGTATGTCATCAAGTCACCCGTTGTACGCCTGGATTAAAAACCATATTGGCGGCCATGCATCAGGTGAAATGTCTCGAGGTATTTTATCAATTGGGTGTTGTTAAGAGTCTCAAAAATATTTGCCAAAATCGAAGTCATTACTATTGGTCTGTAGTTAGAGGGATCGCATGCCTCTGCCTTTGTCGATATTGGCTGAACGTGGGAGAGTTTTCACAATGATGAAAAGTACTTTTAGAGTATGATAAATAAAATATCTTCCTCGGAGGTTTAGCAAGGGAAGAGGCGCATCCCTTTAGAAGCAGGGGCAAAATACCATGAGGTCCGGTGACTTTTGACATGTCGAACATGGCATTCTATATCAGAAGCTTCCCAGCTCGTCATAATGTGTTCAAACAACATATTTTCACTCGAACATTTCTATCCTTTGGGGTGCCACAGGAATGCATTTTGGGGCCTCGACTTTTTTTGTATAAATTCCTCAAATGACGTTACCTACCTCCGGGAAATTACGTAATATTTCAATATGAATTTTTTTATATCGTCAAAGTTACTCCTAATGGAATGATCTGCCTTTTAACATCCAGTTATCCTGCACCCCCATCACATTAAAAACACATAACTTCATTTTCTTTCTTCAATAATTCTTTATCTTCGACTAGGCGCTTTGAATTCATATTAAGTTTTGCATTTATTTTCACTGTATTTCTTATTCTTTGTATTTAATTAGCGTTTCAGTAGTCCTTGTTAAAACCTACTTGTTTTTTTATTGAAGAATGCGAGAAATACCTTACGGATATCTTTAGCATTTGTCATTTCCCTCCTGCTGTTCTTTATTAATTTCATTTCAAATTATTCCTCAAAAGCTGAAACCCAAAGCAATTTCTGTAAATTTAAACTTGATTGGCCCCAGGTAAATTACCATTTTGTATCCATAATTCGGTAGCTCTTCAATACACAATACTTGCGTCTTGCAAACAAAG
The DNA here is from genome assembly GCA_006980735.1 of Dasypogon diadema. Taxonomy (NCBI): domain Eukaryota; kingdom Metazoa; phylum Arthropoda; class Insecta; order Diptera; family Asilidae; genus Dasypogon; species Dasypogon diadema. The sequence goes on along the minus strand of QYTT01089678.1, from coordinate 71,838 downwards.
CCGCAACATGCAAACCACCTTTGCACACAACAGAAATAATGAGAACTCCCCTAATAAGAGTAGACTATTTTACAGTTTCCACGTATCTACAGTGTATTAATATAATTTTGTACATTCCTGAATGAAATGTTGCTGGAAAACCAAACCCTTTACGATTCCTTCAGAATTCTCCCACGTAGAAGAAATTCTACACAGCCAAAGGATGGATGTGCAGTACAAGTTTCATTTTGTTAACGAGTCGCCTTCTGCTTTTTGCCCAACAAACTCAGAGTAACTTGCCCACTATGAGAATATCTAGAAGTTGGGTACGCTTTCATTATTCTGGTCTGGTTAACATTTAAATGAAGCAAAACGGGAGTCCAAGTCTTTGTAATTGGATTTGTAAATTAACAAGCTAACAACTCTTATGCACATCCATACGTTTTTTAAGGACGTTTTAATGCAGCGTGGAAACCTCGTTAGAAAATTTCGTGATTTTCTTCCCTTTGGAAGGTTCTCTCCACCTCCGTTGGCGACTGGATTCATTTTATTAGGGTTTCCCTGATATTTTAATGTGAAGACTGACCTGAGATTTTTGTGGACAAAATTAGGGGACATATATATAGTTTGCGACATCCTTTATTAGATAGATTGTATGTTATTAAGGTATAAAGAGTATTCATTTCCTTACCGCCATGATATGTATTTCACACATGAGAAAATAAAAAATTTTGTGGCTAAGTGTAATATGCGTAATGGCAATGATTAAAACCTATAAGATCCGTTTAAAAAGAATGTGGGGGGGGGGGGATATGAAAGGGAATATAGGGCGAGCCGCCAAATTCCGGGTCGATCAGCAGGCACGAAGTTAGTTGTCACAATGCCGAATAATTTGGAGCCTGCTAAAAAGGGGATGGAAAGTAAGGAAGTCTGGGATGGGATTTGTAGGGCCATGTAGTATGCCCTTTTGTTATGGCAACCAATATGGAGGGAAAGGGAAAGTAAGGTAATGAAGGATAGGGAATAGGAGTGAGAGAGCCACCAAATCCCGGATCAGTCAACTGCCACAGAGTCTGAAGCTCCACGGGAAAAAGGATAAGATAAAGAATGAGTAAGTATCATGAGGCCATGTGTATGGCCAACTTTGGGCACAACTTTGTTATGAGAAAGACCCAGAGCTACCAACGGAAAGGGATATGAAAAGGATAAAGAATAAGAAAAGGAAGGGTGTGTGGTACCCTATGCCTGCCTAAGTATGTTCTCCCTGGTTGGAAATCCCAGAACAGATCAAATAGCAGCCACCAAACCGCTTTTGTAACATTAAGTAGCTTTTTATGCTCGCTGATGCATCTCTTCCCCCCTCCCCCTCTTTTTCTATTTTTAACTTTCAACTTTTAACTACGTTCGGTGAGAGGTATCCCTTGAACTCATTGGGACATTCAGGAACGTCCGTCCGGCTGACGAGAGTCGCCGACAACACACTTCCCCAACATCGAAGTTAGGTGATTATGACCCCACTAACAGGCCTCCCCATTTTTCTCTCAGAGTCTACATTAAAGTCTGTATCTTGAATGGCCCTAGTAAAAGGGTTTTGAACCTAAAAGATGGTGACTGCATGGCAAGTTTCTGATTGATGGAGAGGGACCCGATCTGGTATCCTCTTGCAAGATGAAGCAGTTATAGTTAAGTGATGATAATGAAACTCCGATATAAATGTTGAATACCTTTCAGCTCTTTGCTGAAACTTACTCTTATGATTCACGTAGACAAAAAGCACTTTGGAGATGTCAAACATATAAATGCACATTTGGTTTATTCCCACTTATACTCGCATGTCAACCATAGCTGCAGCGTCTTCAGACTGCAATCAAAATATGAACAAACGTTCAGTCGTTTCCTACCCATTAATTATCGGGCTTATTAAAAAGGAGAATTTTAATCGATTTGCATAATTGAAACTATTCTACAACAACTTGAGCAATTCCTCGTAAAACTGAATAAGAACAAAAAGTGCTTTTAGCAGCTTTTACATATTCTCACAATTTCCCAGCCACTTCGAATGGCTACAGTATCGATTTGGGACGCTTTCACTTCCTACGGGTGTCCTAACAAGTTAATGCAACAACTCTTTGCACTTCATTATTTATGAGGGTACATTATAGGAGCGCAAAGTGACTGCCACATCTGTTGGTATAATAATAGGGCCAATTTTTCACAACCTTTTTCTATTGGAAAGCAATGCAACGAAGCTGTAAGAGAACTTTATTGCTGTTTTCATTAATCAAGACCGTCGCACGTTCTCCTGGTGACGTTTTTGTCACGTACATAGTATACATACCCTCGGGAAGTTTGTTCCTTTTAAGGGTTATCATTAATATGTTTCAATACGAAGTAGAGAATGTCTTTAGGGAATTAAGTTGTGGACTGAATTTTAGAGCATGCGAACTACTGAATATATATTTATGTAGAAGGATCAACTGTGAAATGCAAGCTGAATTCAAAAACTAAAATCTACTTAGAGTTTGTTCAGAGCAGACTAGGAGGGCACACTCGTATATTTTACACTGGAATAATTATTATAAGACTGAGCAAAGAGTCACTGTATAACAAACAATCAGGATATAAACAGCAAAAATTCCGACAAGTTTAAATTTTGTTACGATTTAAAAGTTAAGTTTGTTTTAAATTTCACGGAATTAAAAATGTATATGTTATGCAATTAGTTATTCTTATTAAGGGAAAGAACAATCAGGAAGTTTCTGATCACATATAAAACGTCCTAAGCACTGCATAAAATTGGTGGGCCTATGGGTCAATTCGGGAAAGATACCTAATAATAGTTCCCTTTACAAAAAGGAGAAAACTCAACTTCAAAACTCTTACCTTAATTGGAACCACTATAGCATGAGGGCTTAAGCTAAAGCTAATATTATGGGCATACTCGCCATTCTGTTCTGATTATGTGGCAGTAAAGATTCAGGCAAGAGGGCCTATGGACATTCGTTCTGCTATTGGCCAGAACAAAATATGCTTGGACTTTAAATTTTCAATTTAACTCAGATAGCACTGCTCTAAGGGTCATTTCTAAATACTTATTTGATTGCACCCAGAAGGTCAAAGTGTGTGACTTCCTGTCCAATGCAGTCAACATTCATTCTGGGGTACCACAAGGTTATATTTTGAGGCCTCTGTTGTTTTAAATATCTATCAGTGAGCTCTCGCTTGTAGGTAAGCATAGCAAGGTACATCTATGCCGTGCCGACAATGTTCACCTATATATTCATCCTCCTTGCTTGCTTGATGGATGATTTGTGCAGGATCTATTGCTGGTCAGTGGAAAACAATCTTAGGTTGTTATTTCTTTTTTAGTTCATTCGACAGAAAAATATTTTTTCAAGTATAATACAGCGGATAATTTCCCTTAGTTCTTTCAGGGATGCTCTTTTTGAGCATTTAGGTGCTAAATTGTACGTGTGTATTTTCATTGCGGAAGATACCATATTTCTCTTCTCATCAACTTTAATGCGATATGGATAAGGAATTAAATTGATTTGAATTGAATAAAAACAACATTGTACTTCTTCCTCAAGAGTACGATTATGTTCCACGTGTAGTGATTGATAAATTAAAATTGAATTGTTGTTAGTGTTCTTGTTATCATCGTCATCTAAGAACTAGCAAGGCATCGCAGGTATCAGTATTGAATACGATTCATTGTTCCTATCCATTTCCACTTATGGCCTTCAGTAACTTTAGTCAGTTAAGTTCGTCACGGAAATAAATTAACTACAATATACATCTCAAAAGATTGTACCAACATCTGGGACGATCAATGAACTATAGATACATAGATAACTACGGAAAGAGGATTTTTCTAAGTCAAACACCTGACGCAGAGAAAGTCTATCCCAGAATGGCAAAAAATCTAATATTTCAGGATGCATCGATTTCTACTATACTTATGCTTCTGTTGCACTATACAAGCCCAAAACCTAATTAAGAGCTCCGGAATCGAACTAGTTGAGGATTTTATAGGGTGTTTTATACTCATACAGCTAAATTAAGCAGGTTCATGGATAATAGTTCCCACTATAGATGTTCACAATAATATAATCGAAATTTTTACCATCGAAATTTAACCCAATGTATTTATACCTAATAATAATAATTTTGGATTGATTGAAGCTAAAGTAAAAGAGGTGAATGATCAGCAAATTTTTATAGATATACATGTTTATCAAAATTGAATGCGGCCCATATAGCTACAAATGCCCCAGCCAGAGCCACACATTCACCCATCAGAGTAGTTACTACGGTATATCTTTATATTAAAACTTAATGGAAATGGTCCTACTTTAATAACGTAATATAGGCAAAAGCATCTCCTATAACTGCAAAATCTCTTTGCACAGATTTAGAGGCATTAAATATATTCCCTTTTATACCTTAAACTTAATTAAGAGGGCATTAAATTCTTTCCCTTATTTTGTGAGCAACTTGTAACGTTAGAAAATAAATTGAAACTCAATTTCCCCTGTAGTGCTCATAAATTGAAAAAATACTCCACATCAAAAGACAGTAATAGAAATTTTATGGAGTAGGCAATATTTTTTATGAAAATTCTCCAAATTTAATCCCAAAATATCTTCTTTAAATTTAAAAGGGCATTATATCCTCATACGACCTTAACAACACAATCCCCTTATCCTAAATCTGGTATGACCCGAACCGCCTTGAAAAATTCCTTAATTGGTCTTCCAATAAAAAGTTCAACGGAAAACTGTTTCCATTCCATTGGTCTTAATCAGGGATTTCCATCAGGTTTAACGAGCTGAATTTATTGTCATTTAAAGTCTAGGTCTAATGGCAGTGGCACATTAAACGAAAGCCCCAACAAAGTCTGTTATTATAGCCGTCCGATAAAAAGTGAAGATATAAACCGTGAACACAGCCTGTTGGAAATGAACATTTCAATTAAATGAAAATAGGAACATTTTTGGGGTTTCATATGTCACTGGGGGCGACCGTAAATTCTATAAAATCGCAGGTACATTAAGATTAGTATATTTCACCTGTCGTTCGAAGTACTCTATTTCGTCTGATGAACCCATATAACTGAATTCTACTTACCTTACGCATTGCTATACCTGTTGATTGTACCATTCGAAAAAAGATATGTAGATATGTACGTATGCTGATGGATAGCGTATACAATACAAAACATATTCCAGACTAAATATTTTCCTTATACGTACGTATGTATTGATGTGTTTGTAACACTCAATTCCTTTGCAAAATTGAATCACTACGTCTCCTGGTTACGTCCTTTTTGAGTGGTTTAATTTCATGAATTTATAAAGTAGTAGGCGGCATCAATGTCGCTCGTCTGCTGTGGCAGCTCGAAATCAGACAATTATGTAAATTTCAAACATGCCTACTTATCATCTCATCATAACCTTCAAACAAAGCTCGCGACTAATTTCACTCCTCAGACCTTATTCAGCCATATAAAATTACTCCTTGGATAGGATGGATTAGAGCCCCCAGATATATCTTGAGAGCTTTGCTCCCATGGCACTTTCATTTGGGGTCATTAAAATTTCTTTTAATTATTCGAGAGATCGAGAGATGCTCCAATGAATATTTCATCAGATTTATATGTTAAGGTCGCCGTAACTAATGAGCTTAAGGGATTATGTTCAGTACTTTACTGCTGTTTGTTCTTTTATTTAAGTCCAAAAAATCCCTTTAGTTCTACTTACTTTGGCTGATTCAAGTCTGTCACGAGGCATTTCAGACTCATCTGTACAAATTGAAATAAAAAGATATTTACTCCTTCCGAGGAATTGTGTTCTTCCCCGTAGATTTGTGTCCTTTTGTTCCGTTAGAGCTTAGTGTTCGGTGTACACAAGTATCCTTTTATAGAACAGAATATTTGACGTTAATAGAAATCATCCCGTTTCTGTTCATTTCAATTAAAACTTTCGATCCGATATACGCTTTTCAGCAACAATTTCAAGGATAATAGCCTGTGGTTATATTCCTCAATTCAATTCCATTAGCTCACATCAGCTTTAGATCAAGTTAGGTGCGTTATACTTGCAAATAGGACAATCGATACCCCATAATATGCCCACAGGTACCATCGACACTAAAGTTTTGAATTGCAACACCTGCGTACTTGTGTAAAGATTGATTTGGTCATGTTCCCCAAATAAAGTTTGATAAAGGTGTTAAAATACTGAAATTAAGGGTATAGGTGTGACAATGACGAACAAAAACACGAATTTACTTTTAATTTTTTGCTGTGAAAGGAACGATAGTTATGTATACATGAATGAAATTCAGAGGGAGTGCTGATGCCAGTGTGGGTTTCCTCAAAAATTCGAAAACTTCAAGAATCGACAGCAATTCAGATGAATTATAATAATTCGAGAGGGTGGTTTAAGCTCTCTACTCTATTCTACATATACTGATACCTGAAGTGGGGAAAAAGGACCTTTCCTCGTTGAACGCACCATAAAAGGTAGGAGAAAAAGAGATTCCGGGCGAATATCAGTGTAACTTCAAAAAATTAAGATTGACGATTAATCCTCGTCATCGTAGGTCAAATTATATAGATGCGCTGGGAGTATAACGTTTCACTCCATCATCCCTTCGTGGATTTTAGGCAGACGTATGACTGTAAAGACGGACAACCGTTGTGAACTATTCTGACTACTATGGGAATATCTCGAAAAATTGTAACCCTTTGGTATATTACTGTTGAAGGATTGACATTAAAAATAATACCTCGAATAAGTTATGCGGATGGGCATAGGAAGGGTCACTATAACGATTGCCTGAATAGGTTCAGTGGAGAATGGCCAACGACTTACGGATAACAGGGTCGATGGAGTCCACAATCGCGGTATCTCTACAATTCTTCTTTATTAAGCTTATTCGCTCACAGTATATATTATATATGCTTACACCATTACGATACAATTCTTCTCGTATATGCTTACACCCTACCAATACAATTTCAGTTCTCTTATGGCTGCATTATATGTATGTTGCGCTCAACACGCTTACTAGGCATATGAGCACATAGCTGCCCTTAACCTGTCTTATAACTATTAACTATGTAGTCCCTTAGATCGTCCCGCCCAACACGCGTACTAAGCTTGAGGAAATTACTGGCCTTAACCTGGCTTGGAACTGCTACGCTTTTTGCTAAGTGTCCGGTGCCCTGTTCACATAAGCGCATGGCAGTTACTGGTTCGGATTGCCGCAATATTGATACGAGAATGAAGAGGTCTAGGCCGGATAATCTGTTTTCTTCTTCTTCTGATCTTACTCGTGCGAATCATGTGGGAAAGAAAAATGCTGTTCCACAAAGGAAAATATTGTTCGGAATCTGTGTTCGATTCCTAGACCAGGCGAGACTTTTTATCTCGTATTCATTTTCCATGTGCTGTTAATGGAGTAAAAAATTAGCCTGACTATGGAATGGCGAAGTGTTTTTTATCCCTCCTCTATCTTTTTCTAGATTTTGTCTTACATAAATGCAAATTTTTGTCTAATAAATACAAGCAGGAATTGGGATATGGTGGTGTATTTCAACGGAAATCAGAAGCGGGACTCCTTACTAAGCAAAAATGAGAGCATCAGAATTGTTTGCGCAAAACTTCTACGCTCTGAATGACAGAGTCCGAAATAGGGATAGTAAATCTAGGCAAAGAATAAGATTCGGATTATTTATAGCTTAGTTTCGTGCCCAAAATAAGCAACCACAAAATGCTTAAGGTTATCCTGAATAAAAACAACAAGAGAAACCGGAAATGTGAAAAACCGCCTATTGAATAGTCTGACGATATGGAAGGATACACAAAAGAATTTCACTGTTCTGCTAAGTTTTGTGTCAAGGATGAAAAAACGAAAACGGTTCGATGCGCAGGCAAACGACATTACATCCATGCTCCAAAGAATCAGTTAGTTAGTGAGCTTAAAAGTTTTCTATTGCATTTTGTCCAACTTTGTCGTGTCCGTGCCCAATTATGCGATTTTATAGACGTACGATAACGATCGGTCAGATGGGATTAAGCTTTTCGCTCATCGCGCCAGGAATCCCAGTATTTCGTCATAATTTCTGCAATAGCAGATGTGATCCACCCAACTCTCCAATAATCACGTAATTATGGTGTTCAGAGTTTTTGAAATGCTCACCGTCTTGACAAAGGGATAGTTGTATTTACCTGGGTCAAGAAAATCCTACCATTGACTGCCATTTCCAAAGGGGCTTCCAACTGCCTAAGTTTAAAGGACTATCTCGGTACTCTACAGAAACTTTACCTTTATTTAATGTCTTTAACATTGTGAGTGATATTCCCTTCCATTTCCAATATTTCGAGAAAAAGAACCCCTAAAATCCACCACCATGCAATTAAAAAATAAATAAAAAATAAAAACCACCTTAACAGCTCAGGTGAATAATTCATTCTTTTGTAATTCGAGAACCACAGATCAATGTTCATTTCTTCTTATCACTGAGGACAATAAATATAAGCTTCTATTTTTAACTTGTTCAATTGTCTCTAACGTAAAGCTCTGTGCGTATGCAATCAGATCCCATTGTCTGGGCTCTTACCAGTTATAACGACCACCATGTCTCAGTCATAAAATATTTAGAAATATGATATGCACTTGGGCGTCAGATATGAGCAATTGAGTGAAATAATTTTAAATTGCAGGTAGATTTGGTGTATGTGGGAATTGCGTGGGAAGTCAGATAAGAATCTGATTAGTTATGAATCTGGAGAAGAGTTTGGGTTTCGTTCAAAAGAAAATGAACAGCTTTGGCTTTTAAGTATATTAAACTAAATGTAATTCGCACAGTAAAATTCGTGTTGAGCGATCCAATCACACGCATTCGATTATTAACAGCAGCATTTCCTCGAGAGTAGACAAGTAATACAAATTTGTAAACGAAATTAAAGGGGTTTCGTCTGCAAAACTGTGAATTAAATTAGAAGTAAGAGTTATTAAAGTAATTAATAAAGAGTAGAAAAAATGTAGGGGACAATATAGAGCGCTGCAACAGTTCGGCATTATGGGTGTTGGAGGAGATACCGTCCAATTTAACATGAACGGAAAGATGAAAAAAGAGACTTCCAAGTGAGAAGAGGGTTACCAAAACCCGATGTTAGGTGTTTGGTTAAAGAGGCAGCAGAGTGGCAGGCTCTTTCGAAGACCTTTGAATCGTCTAGTCGAAGTATCTTCAATTCGCCAAAGTTGTGGAGACAATAATGTAGGGTTCAGTACAAAAGCCATATCAGCGATTGTGAATTATGTTCATGATTTGTTTCGAGATAGCTACTTCACTACCTGCACGTAAAAAAACGTTTTGAATACCCTGGTCAAAATTGAAGTGATCGCTAGTTAGAGAGATCGATTCCCTGTCCCATTTTGGGAATAAGCTGAACACAGGAAAGTTTTCATGAAGATGGAAAAATAAGAGTACCTTTTAAAACGGACAAATGAAAAATTCTCCTTAGAGTTTGAACCAAGGAAGAAACGTAGCACTTTAGGAGCAGGGCGAGATACTTATCTGATCCGGAACTTGCAAAAAATCGGCAGTTAAAACGTTTGTTTTTCCACATTGCCATTACAATGAAAGCAATAATATAGAAAAAGAGACAAAATTGTTTTTTATAGCCTTCAGACAGAAGATACAAGAAGCCGGGATATGCAAGCACTATTTTTTTCAAATTCCTTTTTTTTAACTCTCATTGAATTTCTGATTTTTTGAGTTTGATGCAGAAATGGGTCTTATTTGTTTCAAGTTTTACGTTAATGGTCAGTTGACCTCTGCTGACGTGCTCATAATTCCGGATAGTTTTAAGGTACTCTGGAAGGATGAGCTCTTTTTGCGTGGAGTTTTCTCTAAGACAGAAAAGTGTACAGTTTCTGATATTTGCTACCCGCCAAGTAAATTCAGTTGCTACAATAACACGAGTGAGTTGTAACTGAGAGTAATATTTTCTTAAATTATTTTATTTTAATTTTTCTAATTTCTAGATGTTACACAATATAGTTCCTTCCTTTTGTTCAGGCCCTAGGAGTGACCCGAGAAGATTCTGCTCGTGACTGATACTAGTTATTTTCAGACCGCAGACGGTAGACTCATTGTTGCTCCAATGACTAGTATAAATTTCTTCAAAAGTTATGTTTACGTTGTTCAATGAGCTTCTCAAACCTGATGTACCTATAGAAATTTTAAAAGAATTAATTAAGAGAATTTACTTACGAAATGCTACGACTTACCCTGTGATGGCGTATTTATTTGCACCTCAGCTGATAATCAAATTGAAATTTTCTCTTCCTTAATCAAATATGATATTTCTTTGACAAGTATATATGTTCCCATCCAAAGCAAATGCAGCAGGTGAATGCTCTTTCTAGTCCTCTTCCAAACAAAGCGTGGTGTTCCTCAAGGATTCGTACTTGGCCCTTTGTTATTTAGTCTGTCTATTAATGTTCTATCCAAGCAGTTAAAGATGAGACAATACATATGTATGGTTATGATGTACAAATCTATTTAAGCAGGCCCATTGCTTTACTTTAATTTACTTGAAGACTGCATTGTGCGCATTAATTGTGACCTTGAGGGAATAAATAAATTGTCCATCCGTAACCAGTCAATGCTCAATCCTACCAAATCACAATTCATCATATTATAAAACACAATCCAACTACATACTAAAAATTGTGAAATAACTTTTTTTTACGAACCACAATCATGCCTCTACATTTACTACTACAGTCGTCTTTTCATTTCGTTAACCTTTTTAAATATCATTATATAATTTACTAAAAACTAAGAAGGATTCTGGAGGTATAACTTCTAGACATACCTCCTAAAATGCCAAGAAGCTATTCACCTCATTATGAAATTCTAGGAATCCTAAGGCATTTTATTCACTCTGCAAAGCAAGTTAAAATTGCGAACATTTCACAGGCAATTGGTGTGCAGCCACCACCTTCTGCAGACATATAAAATTCATCTTTGGCCAACATCTCCGACATGATGTGTTTATTTAAAATTATAAAAGTGGAAAAAGTGCTTCGTGCAGCGCGCGTATTCACAAAGTAAATTGCAATTTGAATCATGAGGTAATTTCTGCACGTGAATTCCTAATAATTTCCCCTGTGGTTAACACAATTTGTGTGCTACAGCCCGAAACAAGGACTAAATTACAAATGCCAGGATAAATTTCACAACATTAAAGAAGTAAATTGCTGGAAGATCCTTACTTGAGAACATCGTAGACTTAATGTGCTCAGTAAATTATATCTCTGCCACTTCGTACAAATTTTCCGGGATAAACAAAATATTATGACTAAAAATATTCTTAGTGGAAAATTAAGCATTTCAAGGTGTGTAAGGTAAGAGAGTTACTCTAATTGCATACATGAGAAGGCGTTGATTTTTTTCTACATGCCGCCTTCAGGAGGAATTTTTTTTTTTAATAAATTTCGTCTGTAAAGTTAGTTACTCTGTAACTTAAAACGGGGAGGAACTGCAAGAAAACTCCAAAATTATTGCAGCAAAATACAGTATCATTAACTTGATACATAGGATAGTAGTTTTGATAACTGACGAAATCGTCGCTCTGTTCAATTCCCATCATATCGAACTATTTCTCAGCGTAGCAGATCCTTGCAAATTTTCCTGAGCTTTCTAATGAAACTTTGGGAAAGTGTCCTTATTTTTCTTATGCGAATGGTTTCTTGAGGGGTGAGCTCATACCCACTACCGCTGATATCATGAGGAGTGAAGGTGGAAGGGTGTTGTGAGCAATAGTGATTTGCTATGAACGCGAGCAACACAGAAACAGTTACCATCGCTAGGAAGATCAAAAATCTGGAATTTCGACCCTTTATGCTTTTTGGATCTGAGTTAAACGTTTCAAAGGAGACCAAATACCTGGGTGTACACCTGGATTCGAAGTTGCTCTGGAGACATCATATTGATGAAAAAATAATAAAGAATTTTGTGAACTAATGTGGGATATCGTTCGCCGAGCTCAACACACTGGATATGACATTTGCTGTGATAGTTTGGTAGTCAAAGGCATGCCACCTAACAAATAGATAGAGTACAAAGGATGACGTGCATAGGTATTTTGGCCGCTCTTTGCAGCACACCCTCAGCTATGGAAGAGTCTCTCCGGCTATCGTCAGATCTGTTTGTGAAAAAAGGCACTATAGGATTCTGGATTCTAGATCACCTAAAAGAGACCAAGAAATTTGCGATGACCAAGAACAGAACCAACAGGGTTAGGATAATTGAAAGATTTCATAAGGCTCTTATCAATCACAAATCGCTTCCATCGAAGGGATTGAGAGATGTTTTTGTATTCACGGACAAATTTGTGGTGGTCTGTGGGATGTCATGGTCTAGAATCATAACCCACTATTGGGGGAGACATGGTGAAAGATCTGATCGAAAAATGGATCATAAAAAAAACACCTAAATCGGTAGGGAAATATGACAACTCCGACATGATTGGGGTGTTTGGCTGTGGCTAAATTAAAGCCTGAACAGGACCAGACCAGGCCGAACCGTGCGAAACAAATGCATGTAATACTTAGTGTGCTATTATTTCGTCCAGACCAGATCGAATAAGACCGGCCCAAACAGAACTGAATAGTTTCTAATCAAATTGGTTAAACTCTCCGGCGGGAAACTGACGGAAATTCAAATTCAACCTAATTCACTTAAAAAGGATATGCAGTGGATTGGAGCATTTAAAAATTCTTTGGAAAATTATTTACTGGAGCAAGTTTAAGTTTTCTGTCTGATCGGATTTGACCCATGCATGGAGCAACGAACACTCAGATAGTTGATTCCTCTGACTACTGAGTACGGGAGCTTTGAATATCACCCTAAAGGAATGAAGATTTTAGAGAACTACACGTGCGAACTGTGCCTGGAAAATACTGATATGGCATGGAATTTTACGTTATATATGATAATGGCATTATATTATCAAAATTTGAAGTGTTGACGGTCATATTTAAAGACATTACCGTAAAATGGGGCAACATTGTATCAAATTGGAAATTGGATAGAATCATAAGCTAACACTGTATTGATGTATATCCCTTAACAGTAATTCAGTACTCCAATGGAGTTGAGAGCAGACCACAACGAGTGGCTACCTCTACTATCATATATCTGATTAGAATCCAAGAAAAGGTAGTAGAGTAGGATGTTATACTCCCAGTATTTCTACATATTTTGACGGATGATGAAGATCTGATCCACGTTAGGAAGGTAGTTGGATACCCATTATGCCTAACTTATACTCAGATATAATTAACTTGAAAGAATTCAA
>QYTT01089678.1:14524-25418 GCA_006980735.1 Dasypogon diadema | reverse complement strand
TGATTACTTCATGGGTGAATACCACTACTACAACCAGTATTCAACCACTTTCCATTGAAATTTTATATAAATTTTCTCATAATAATGAATTATTGAATTTATTCGAAGTTATGCTTGCGTTATTTTCAATATTCAGGCTACCATTTCTTCTATTGAATCCATATGAGACGAGTGTGTGGAAGAGTTGTTTTTTTTTTGTTTACAATACAACACCAAATTAATAATTAGAATAGGGGGTCTGCCAACAATACCGTAAACCATAAGCTCAAAGACTCTTCATATTGAATGTATACAATGCATTCCGTTCGTTTAACGTTTTCACCCCAAGAAAAAATATATATAAAGGAACACGTTGTTTTTCTTAATCACAATTGTTTCTTTCCTCATAGATTGGCCATCAAACGGTAAATTCACTTGACGCAAGCACAATTCGTCACTTACAACAGCTTCAGCAAATTCTTATCCGTCAAACGAATGAAAGCGCATCGGGTGCTGGCGCCAATCAGTCAGATTCGGTTAAATTTAATAAGAAGCTACTCGATTATGATTACGGTGATGAGGAAGAAGAGGAAAAGAGCGCTTCTCCACACGTTTCCAACCTTCTAGATGTAATTTACAATATATATATATATCTTCTCGTTAAAAGGGAATGTACAAATATTTATTTTAGGGCAATAATCTAACGCAGCTACTTAAGGATCCAAATGTACTCCGGCAACTCCAGACCTTGCAAAAATTGAAACAGCAAGAAGAAAAGCAGAACAAACTTAATGAGATGAGAATGCAGGAGGAAGCATTTGAGAAGCACATACAAAATGTACTCAAGGTATGTGCTGAAAAAAGCTCCTGTCATAATTTCAGCCTAATACCAATTTGGCTTTATTTTTTTTCAGGGCACCAGCGGACCTCCACCGCCTTCTACATCTGTCCCCCAAGGTGTTGAGCAGCCGGAAAAGGAAGTTGAATTCGTTACGGACGACGATAAGATTGAGGTATATATTTTAGTTTTTAAAATTTTCTTGAATAAATTTATAAATAATTGGTCAAAAATATCTGCAAACACAATTGGTCATTTTATTCACTTTGGTTCAGACATGATTTGTGGTGGATAAGGATTGCTTATTTGGGTGTAATAAAGTCGGTTAGTTTTTATTCAGAAATATTATTCAGTTTAAATAGAGAAACGTAGTCTGGCAGATGTTTTTGAACCGGCTGTAATGACGTGGAGTAATATCGCAAAATTTTACAAAGAATGTGCATAATAATTACGAGCAAGTATTATAGTTTAAACTGGCCCTCTTGAAAGAATTTCTTCAAATCATTTTTGCAATAATAACTTTAAAAAAACAAAGCTGAAATTTTTTACCACATAAATTTTACAACAGTATGTTAGCATTGTCGTAAATTACGCGGGAAGCTGCCGCTTAAAGAAGAGCTTGAAATAATCGTGTTAGAAACAAAGCATTAGCATTTAGATTAATTTGCATATGAGAGTTACTTACATTGAGAATCGGAAATATATATTAATTAAATTTAATTTATTTAAATAAATTTAAATGAAAACATTTTAAAACAAACACAAATTGCCCTCTCATCGACGGAATTTCAATGAAAGGTAGGTTTATATCGAAATTCCGCCCGATTCTCGGTTTTGACATGCGCCGTATTAACTGGTAAGTTAATTTATTTTTTCCCTATGTTACTAAATTCAAAGACGTATTTGGTAGTAAAAGGTCGCGAAATGAAATGATGAAGATAAAGAATTATCGCGAAATGAATTGGGAAATTTGCATTTTTTGAAAGAAAAGTAAATTTTATATCTACACACGTCAACATACGGCTGTAAAAGTACCAATAAAAACAAGCCAAGCCCAAAAAGAAACACCCTATTATATATAATGTTATTTGTCTTTTATTTCTTTCGAGCAGGTTATTAATCTGGATGGGAATGATTCTCGCAGTACATCTCCAGACCGTGACCGATACAAAAGAAGACGTACCAGTCGTTCAAGATCACGTGAGAGAGGGCGGGATCGGGATCGTAGACGCCGTTCAAGATCACGATCTCGTTCACGTAGTCGTTCACCAAAAACAAATCGTAGACGAACATCACGAGAGCGTGATCGTAACAAGGAAAAAGAACGAGAAAAAGAACGGGAGAAGGAAAAAGAATATGAACGTGAAAGACGTCGTAAAGGTTTACCGGATATTAAAAAAGAACATTTAAGTGGTAAGAATCGACCAAAACCAAACTGAAGTGATAAATTTGTTGGTAATTTTTTATTGTTACATTGCAGTCGTATGTCAAGAATTTGTTTTTTTAATAATTTTCAGACGTTGAAACTTTTATCTTCATCATTTCTGATCTGAGCATTCGTTTTTATGCTTGAGGATTATTTCGTGCATTTGGGAAAATATCAGAAGAGATCATCATATTAAATGTGTAATGCCATTTATTTTGCAAAGTGAAAACCTTGTTAAATAAATGGACATTGCAGAATTTCATATTAATGTCATATACAACAACGGCAATTTAATTCTTTGAGGGTACTACTGTTCATTCATATTCGCATATTCAGCTATAAGATTTACTCATTCGTGAGTGAAATGACACTTTGTCAATTGCGTGCCATAGTTTCATTCAGCGTATTAGTTCTCATTCATTAATGAATGACATGGAACTCAGAAAGTTAAAAGTGAAATTTATAAATATTTGTCCCTCATTGAACCGCGACGCATGTGGGTATATAGCCGAAAGAATAGTTTTTGAATTCAAATCTTTGAATTCTGCGTTTTATTTTATAAAAGTACTCACATCATAAATGCATAACGTAGCATATAACACTCCTCTCACCTCTCTCAGCAACATATCTGCCAGAAATTCAGCAAATTTTCATCTCATAAAAATAAGAAATACTTTGGAATTATATACAGTATTTCTTCTTCTTTAACACATTGCGTGCCAGAGTTTTATCCAGCTTCACATTCAGCTATTAGGTGTCATTCATATATGAATGAAATGGCATTCAGTGTTATAAGCGGATAATGTTGATGCCTCTATTTTGGTGTAGTTATCAGAAGTGTCGCCTAAGAAAATGACAAAATTTTATTGCCTAACCAGCTTTCAGTGCCATGTGATTTGTAGATTAATGACACCTAAGAACTGAATATGAAGTTGAATAAAACGGGTACGCAATGTGTTAAGAGAATTGTCTGTTAATTGAGATCTGAATGTATTATAAATTCAAACTAGAATACCAGAAAATTTTGATGTAACTAAATGAGCAAAAATTGAATTAATTCGAATCCGGAACAAAATAATGAAAATTTTTAAAAACCCTTAAATTCTTCAGTACCATATTCTGCTATTACCATTATGTTAACTTGAGCATATTAACATGTTGTACTGCCAAGTAATCTATACATATATGTCACAAAATAGCTGAATAAAACATGGCATGTTACTCATATATGGCTAAGATAATAGCTGAATATGCTGCTGAATAAAAATACGAACTCGAAGTCTTCAATTTCAATTGTAAGATGTCTCGTTTATCTAATGTGATTCGTGTTCTCACGATGAGGTGAGATAATGCATCCTTACTAAACCCAGCTTTCACTATTTCCTTCGTTGACAATTTAGATATATATTCCATAACATCAAGACTTCACATATTTCTAAACTACTAAAAGTTTATGTGAAATGGAGAAAGAACATATATATAGCAGGGTTTGAAACTCATTGGGCTATCGCTCAAATTAATATCATCAGTAGATGTCTCTTCCAAATGTAACTTTCGTCAGATGTAATTCCAAAACATCTAAAATAATGTCATATCCCATATTTTATTTTCCAAAATTGTCCTAATGGTTACTGAATTTTCCTCAGAATTTGCTACAGTTCTTAAACTATAAGGAAGATTTATTATTTCGGTCTTCTGAAATCTAGTGTTCAGATATTAGTTGAGCACTTTATTGATTGTAACGATGAGCCCATCTTATCTTCTTCAATTTCATATTTCCTAATGTTTCGAATCCTCAAATACTGTTAATGAGGCAAATATTGCTTTTCCTTTAGCAAACTCTCAGGGGTGGAATTCGACAAAATTTAAAACAACATTTACAACTAAATTACGTGTTAAATTTTCAATAAGAATTCATACATTTAATTAAGCTGTAAGAAGTTTTTTCAAGTGCAATCGAAAAGAGTTACGTGGTTTCAACCTCCACTTCAATCTCCTTAGCATTCCTGACTTACTATCAGACTGAAATGTTTGTATTTCAAAAAGTGTTAATTACTAATTTAAATGCAATCAACTGAAGTCCCCGATTTAATGATGTCAATTCTCTCTTGCGATTCACAAAGATATGAGAAATACTCCAGAATTTGTTATCAAGTTGATTGTTTTTTAATATCTTTAATTTTACACTGTCAAAATTTTCAATTAGACCGTTTTAACACTTTGAGTGCAGCGATTGACATAAAAGCTTTCGTGAGAGAATTACATGTTGAAATCCATTTATTCTGAGAGAGCTTTTAAATGTCAGTCTCTAGGGTCTGACGCCGCACTCGTACTTTATACGTCATGGATTTGTCCAAATTGTTCAGGAGAGCCCTACTTAACCATTTTAGTGCTAAGCGTGGTTGTAAGGATATGTGCAAAACTTACCAATAAGCGCTATTACGCTTTTGTACTTTATCCCATTTTTTGCACTTTACTATATAATTGAAACAAATTCTTGTGGGGTAATTACGCGATTTGCGATCATTTAATAATAATAATAATAATAATTTATTCCTTTATTCCTGAAGAAGATGTAAATTTCGTTGCAGTAGCAACGAATCCTTAACTATATAAAAAACACACTTTTTGAGAAGAAACATGAGAAGCGTGATTGTCCTGTTTGGCAAATTTTTTAGCATCTGTACAGCAATTAAAACATTCAATATTTATCTGCCTTGAAAAGGCATTTCTTTTAAACATAGAAATATCCTACCTTGGAGATAGTCCTACATGCATTATGTAGTTATAGCGGAATATTTACATTCTGCTTGAATATTTCACCCATTTTCACGATGCATCCATTAACCACTTGTCTACAACCACTGTTTATATAGCCATACCAACACATGTTTGCCACAGACGGACACCTGTTCTATTTCGATTACAGACCTTAGCAAAGCATAAGTTGAGCGCATATCCTTTTGAGCCTAACGGAACACATATGTCCGAGTATCATAGGTATTCAAAAAATTTTAAATCATCATACATGTATGATTTTCTGTTAAAAATATGATACCAAAGCCGTCAACGTCGCACTTCTGGTTCTATAGTTATCATTTATTGTAGAGGTCTGATGGGACCTACATATCCTGATATAACTTCGTTGGGATAAATACATCCCAACATCCTACACTCACATGCTGTTGAGGGAAAATCTAAAAATTCGTACAGATATTCTTGAAGTACTCAAATCAAATCTGAAAACTTACTGAAAAAAAATTCAACTCTAAAGGGTTAAGTAGTGCTGGAATTTCAGTAAGTTCTTTCATAAAATGATAATACTGAATATAATAATTTAAGGCTTTCTCCTGTGGAAAAATTAGATAAATTTGTGGCACACGTTTCGGATAATGGGAAAGGTAGAGCAAAGATATTAAATTGCTCAGAAAAAATGATGAACACTATTCACTTGACTCACAAAAAAATTTGTTAATTGCAGCTATACGCTTTACTTTTGAAAACAGTCAGCGTATTCTCAGGTTGTTTGGGTATGTTTCGCAATAAAAATTTGTATGTCGTTTTCTCGTAGGAAGCAGGGAGGAATTGTGTGTCTCTAGCGAAGCACACACTAGGATATTTAATCACAAGACAATCTTAGGCTTCATTAAGGGTCTAAATTTGGGGTGGGGTATCACAGTAGACCTAATTGAGAGGCTTTCACGACCTGGACGGCCCTATTCAAACATGAGACTACTCAGTGAATTAAATAATACTATATGAAATGGCAAAAGGATTAATAAAAATTACTAAAAGAAATATTTTTAAAATCTTTTCCACCATTTTCACAATCAAGTTTCATATTTAAAAACTTGTTAACGTAGATTGAATTCTCTGTGCCCATATAAAATAAATGCAAAAGTAAATTTCGATGTGCGCAAGCAATCGACGTGTCGATTTTGGTTTCCATCTTTCATGAATTCAAGTTCGATTGGAATCGAATCGACAATCGAAACTCAAAAAGAATTTCAATTGAACGGAACGAATTTCGAAGATAGTATGTTTCCATGCAAGGTTGAGTCCGAGTTGAACTCGGGTTAGTGGTCATGGAAACTCGAGTTGATTTGAGTTTCGTTAAATCCAAGTAAACTCCACGAAAAAGGTCGGGTTAAGTTGAGTTCAGCTACAAAGGTGTTTTTTGTTTATTTTGTATGGCGGCCGGGCGAGTTTTTTTGACGGAAGAACAATGCATTTTATTAATTTGAATAGTTTGGGAGAAAACTTTATTGAAATTAATTGACGAAAAAAGCATAGGAGAAAGGACATTTTTAAAATTGTGAGAACTGAATTTGAAAAAAGGGGCATATCTGACAAATGCCAACTATCAATTCAACTCCACAAGTGCTCATGGAAACACTTCAGGTTAAGCAGCCATTTTATAAACTCAACGAAAACTCAACTCCAACTCAACCTTGCGCATGGAAACTAAGTAATAGCGCACTAGCTGTATCAAGTCCATAGATATGGGCTGTAATCAGTATGAATTTAAAGTGCATGATCAACGGTTAATACAGTTCTTGACCAGATTATGTGCTTAGATTCTTTTTGTCCATGATTCATCACAAATTATGTTAAAAGATATTATTCTTCATGGAAGATTAATTAGTTAAGGAAATCAAGCAATTGTGACCACCTTATCTCTAGAAAATCAGACTGCTAAAAAGGTAGACTTCTGATGATATACCTGCTTCTTTATCTTAAGTCAGTTAAAAAGCATAGTCTTATTTTCATTCTTCCAAAGTTGCATTCTCTTATCATAAATGGAGTCCTCAGACATTTTGGATATCCTAGGATAATTCAAATATACGTATCCAAATGACTATACATCAGATAAAAGAATTTAACTGTCCAATTGGATTACGATATAGTTTATCTGTTCAAATTTTATTCTGCATTCAAAATTTCATGTAAAAAATTATAATCAATACTTTTTCAGTTTGCAGTACAACACTCTGGGTGGGTCATGTATCCAAATTGGTCCAGCAGGAGGAGTTGTCTGACACATTCGGGAAATATGGTGACATTGTTAGCATTGATATGATTCATCCCCGTGGATGTGCTTTTATAGTCATGAATCGAAGACAAGATGCATTTAAAGCTATGGGAAGCTTAAAGAATTATAAAATGCAAGGAAGGGCAATAACAATTTCCTGGGCTGCAGGTAAAGGTGTAAAAAGCAAGGAATGGAAAGATTATTGGGATTTAGATTTGGGTGTCAGTTATATTCCCTGGAATAAGTTGGATAGAGAAACCGATTTAGAAGCCCTGGAGGAAGGTGGTATGTTTGATGAAGATTCAATGCCTGATTGGATGAAGGAGAGAATTAACCAAAAGAAAGAGATTAAAGAACAAGGAACAGTTGCAAGTGGCTTTGGAACTGAAGTCATGCCACCAAATGTGGATACAACTCAGCCACCGCCAACTGCAGGAACAATAATGCCAGGCATTCCAATGGTGCCACAATTCCCTATGGGACCAGTACCCAGATTAATGCCACCAATGGGTGTCCCAATGCCTGGAAATATGGTTTCAGGTCTACCTATGCCACCAAACATGGTACCTGGAATACCTCCTCCGCATATGATGCTTCCGCCAGGTGGAATGGTTCCCGGTTTTGCACCGTTACCACCACCAATGGATAAAACTATTCCTCCTCCATCGACCGGGCCATCTGAATCTCCTGCACCTACACCAATTCCTCCGCCATTTATGGGAAATATGCACATGCCTCCAATCGCCACTCATCAGCAACCACCACCCAATTTCGGGAACATGGGCATACCACCACAATTTCAACAACAACCACCCAGCACCGCACCAAATAGTGCAAATCAAAACGACGACCACATGGATATTGAAATGGAGGATGAAATGCCCACTGCTAATTTGAGCAAACCTCCGCCAATCAATTTTAGCCAGCCCCCGCCAATGTTCACAGGTTTCAATGAGTCAATGCAAAATCAAGGTCACATTCAACAAGGGAACTCAAATCAAAATTCGGGAGATAATCGTCGCAATGAACGCGATGCACAACGCAGTGATGACAGACGAGGTGAGATGGACTTCAGAGATCGCAACAGAGACAACAGAGATCGAGATATGCACGGAGATTTTAATAATCGCCAAGATCGGGAGCGCAATCGCTGGGGAAATGATCGCAATAGACCTAATGATCGGGACCATCAACAACAACGTGACCAGAATTCTAGAATGACGAATGACAAAATGAATGAAAATCGTGGAGATTTTAACAGACCTGGAGGAATGGGACCAGATCAAAATCGTCCAGAATTACCGCAAATTTGGCGAGATAATGGTTCTAACTTCCAACCTCAGCAAAATTTCAATGACAATGCTCGAAGGGGTGGGATGAATATTCCCACAGTTGATTTGAACAATCCTCCTCCCCAACATCACCGTCCGTTTGACTTGCGTCGCGATGGTATAACTTTGCACACTTCCTAATTGAAGTAACTTGCTAATTGAATTTCTTAATTAGATTTCAATCCAGAAGAAAGAAGAGGTGGGTTGCAACGTGATTTCTTCCCTAACTTGGGTAATATGGGTAACGTTGGCAATATGGGTAACATAGGAAATCTTGGTAATGCAGGAAATATGGGTAATAGGTTTGGACCTCCACCAGGTGTAGGACGAGGTGCTCCAATGCCTCCTATAAGAGGAGGACCACCTCCACCATTTGGTCCAAGATTGGGACCAATGTTTATTAGAGGACCGCCCAGACCGGGACCACCAGCAGGTAGGTAGAAAATTCTCATAATTTATATTATATTTAATCATTTTGCTAATTTCAGCTCCATTTGCTTTTAATGAACGCCCGCCGTTTGAACGCGACGATCGGGGTCGGATGAGGGGAAATATGCAAGACATGAGGGGTGGTCGAGGCAATTGGCGAGACGACGATGATGGAGGCGGTAGACGCGGGGGCGGAAACAGGTTCCAAAATCGTGATCGAGAAAGATTTGGTGAACGGGATGATCGTAAGAATCGAGATAGAAATGATAGAGATCGTGATAGAGGTCGAGGAGATCGGGATCGCGGTAACGATAGGAATTCTCGTGATCGTAATGATCGTGACCGCCAATTTGGTAGAAACCGAAGGTCAGCCTCCAGGCATGATGAGGAAGAAGAATTCGAGAAAATTGAAAACAATAATCAGCCTCCACAAGATACAGAAGAAGATTGGGATCAAGAATTGTCCGAACATAATATTGGCGATGATTTCGTGCAGCAGCCAATGGACGATCCCAAAGAAACCAGTATGGGAGAAAATAACGAGCTATCTCAAGAGGGCTTTAAAGGCTTTGAGTCGCAGCAATCCAGTGATATGATCACAAATGAAACAAATGATGACAATGCTTGTTCCTTTAATGAAGATGAATTTAAGCAAAAGACAGAGTCAAACGTCAACTCACAACCCATTGATGCTGCGGCCTTTGCAATCCCCTCCATTTCAGAGATTCAATCAAAAGAGCAGTCCGATTATAACGATTCTAACCCGTCATATGATGATCAAGCATATGAGACTGAGAAGAACAGCAATGAGGAGGCCGAAAGTTTTGCAGAAACCGGTCCAATAACAGACGATATGGAAGAATTGAATAATTAAGAATAATTTCCATTGCCCTCTAGATTAATTTCTTTTCATAAAAGCATACATCTGAAGAGATAACGCTTTCAGAATTTTCTTTTTGAACTTTACGTAGTAGATAAAAAGAGATATATTCCACATGTACATAACTATTGTTCCGGAAGGGCCAGCTGAAGCAAAAAAAAAATGTATGTATATACAAAAGTCGAACATATTCTTTACAGCGAACATTCACAGTATGTATGTACGTGTTGTTGTTTCATAAGTTTGTGTTTTAACTTAAATGATTCTGTTAACTCGAGATTCTCGGCATAATGGTTTCCCCTGAACTGAACGATTAGTGCATTTAGAGCATGTTCGGATGTTAACTCTGAAATTTGAACAACTTGATCGAATGCATATTAGAAAGAAATAACAGTACATGGTTCACATTGTTTTATAATTATATTTTATTTTAAATTAATCGGATAGTGGAGGATACTGGAATTTTATTAAAACTTCCCTTGTATCTATTCATTTTGTTTTATTTCTTGTTTTTTATTACATAGACCTAAAATTGAATTAAATGATTTCTGGAATTCACAATTGCATTGAAAACTGTATATTGTATCTACAAGTAGAAATAAAAAAATAATTCAAGTAAGCGTTTGTATATGTTGATTGGTTGGCAGCAGTGAGGCTCATTTTCATATCGGCGGCTACGTAAACAAGCAGAATTGTTATGGGGGTTCAATGCATCCAATAACGTGTTACTGTTTGGTGTGGTCTTTGGGCTGGAGGCATCATCGGATTTGGAAATTATGCTGGTCTTACTGTTAATGAATCTTTTTTTCCTTCTAGGCCCGCTCCGAAATTCCCCTATCGGTGATTCTAGATGTCCTCGCCCAAATTGATGGCTCAGCGTTATCACTTTACGCCGGAATGTATCGTTTAGGATTCATGTGTCCCTGTCACAGGTAAGAGTCCTCACTGAGGTCCCAATACAGTGCTGGAAGTAGTTTTT
>QYTT01089678.1:0-12077 GCA_006980735.1 Dasypogon diadema | reverse complement strand
AAAATAAATTTATATATGAACTAGAGCTAGCATTACCCACGTTTTGGTTACCGCCATCTACCAGGTTAGCGATGAATTAGACCCGTTACAAAGCGTATACATGTAATTATAACGTAAGCGGACATGCTCTGTGCTTTTGTAAGTTTGAAGTAAGAGGCTTGTAATACTTACATGTAAGAGCATACGTATAGGCCATGTAAGCACATACGTTTTCACTGGGTTGCGAAACAATCAAAATGCGTATCACTAAACATCACAAATCCAGCAGACCACTAACCTAAACATCATAAATTCGGCAGACTACTAACCTAAACATTGTAATTTCGCAGACTTACTAATTAAACATAACAATTTCAGCAGATTACTAATAAAAGACACAAACCTACGAACAGTGATTGAAAGGCATATAAATTCGAATTCATTTGGCAGTTCCATTTTTTGCAAAATTTTGCTTTTATTTTGCGTCTAAAATATGTCTTAAAATAAGCCATGAAGCAGAAATTGCAACTTATATAAAAACTGTTTTTTAATGCTTAAACACGATCCTTTTTCATCCAAATATGTCTTCTCTAGTTGCTGTAATTTTGTGATTCCAAACAATTTCGAATTCTATTTCGATTATGCATGCGAACGTACTAAGTGTCGTATTATTTATGAAGTGTTGTTCACATATTATTGTGTAGTAAAAATTTTGAAGAAATCATTTGTATAACTCGTATAAATTAGTAACATGGCAATACCATAAACCAGTTTCATTTCTCCCATATGTGTTCTAATTCCATTTTATCCCCACTTCAATTTGATTTGAATTAAATGTCACCGGTTTTAAATAAAATTGGAGATTTACTTTTTTTGACCTTATTATTGATTGTATACTTTGCTTTTGTTTATAATTTTATAGAATAAGTGTATTTATTTGAATTGTTTTAAATAGTGCGAGGATTTTTTAGCATGACTTCCGTTCCCGTAATAGAGTAAAGTGGAGTACAAAGGATTTGGATATTTTCAAATTGTGAGAAAGTTGTTTAGTTCTATAAATCAAAACAAATGGATATGGAAGACACATTACCAATGATGAACAATAAAGAATTCGCTGAACGAATGCGACAAGACAATTTCGAGAGATTTAAGGCCTTGGTTCGGATGCACCTGTCCTTTGAATTAGATTTGAATACGGATGAGTACGCCCCTCATTTTCATTTTAAATTATAAAACCTAATCTTCCCTTTTCTGTAGATTTGACTTACCCTGTCATGAAGTGATTTACTTGGAAAAGGGTAAAATTAAAAAATGGAATCGTCTCTCAAAGAAAATTAAGAGTTGTGCGTCTGGAAAACCTATAAGCCCAGCAGATAATAACACAACATTCTTAACTAGAGAGCTTATAGGACAATTGCGGAAGCTAAAAGATTTTGTTTTGAGAGAGGAAAGTAAGTGTGTTCTATTATATAGTTTTAGTTGGAGGGAGAATATCTTAAAACGTTGTTTAAATAGACATAAAGCAGGAAGGTGTATTCCGGCGCACTGGGGCAATAACGCGACAAAATGAATTGCGATCCCTTATCAATAAAAATAAGGAGATTGTATTAAATGAAGGCTATTCTGTTCATGACTGCGCTACGGTGTACAAGAGTTATCTGGCTGATTTACCGGAGCCGCTCCTGACAGACGCGCATTACCCTGCACATTGCCAAATAGCAGGTAAATTCGTAACATAACTGTGATCCATTATTTCAGTGAGACTATTCCAAGATTTGTGCAACGGAACCAAAGATTCTATTTGCGAAATAAGAGAACTCCATTTGCTTAATTCTGTTCAGCTATTGCTCCTTCTACTACCGGTGGAGAATCGCATACTTTTGGAAGACATAATTGATATGTTGAACACGGCAATAAAATTCGAGAGTTACAATAAAATGTCTCCAGAAAGTCTTGCAACACTGTTCGCACCTCATCTAATATGCCCACGGAATTTACCACCAGAAGCACTTCACTACGTCTCTCAAAGTATGTCAAGCGTTATCAGCTATATGATAAGTAAAGGTCCGGAAATATTCGATATACCACCAAAATTGGCCACGGACATTAAAGCATACTACATCGACCAGAAGCGCAAAAAGACCATGTCTCCAGAACAGATGCTGGACGAATCATTATCAGATATATCTACAGTAAATACTGTATACACTTTTGTGGACCGGGAGAAGACTGCTGAAGCGCACAATAACAATCCCACTGATACTGCTCTTGCGCAACTTTATGCGCATATTCAGAGTTTACCGGAATCGTCCAAGAAGAAAAAACTGATTAAGCAATTCAATAAAGAAAATGGTCAAGGTATTAATTGTCCCGTCATTATTGCATGCTAAATAAAAGTTTTTGGTATGGTAGTTGTAGAGAAATATAAATTTTTAGCCGGTTGACAGATGATATTTCAATCTTTTGAGAAGAATTTAATAAATCACGTAAATTACTCCACATTATTTTGCGCTAAAATCGATAACTTCACAAAATAAACACGTTACAGGAACGCCTTTACAACTCTTAATGATGGATCGAATTAAAAGTGTTGGGTCAAACAGAAGTGCAAAATCCATCAGTGATTCAATTAAAAAGCATATTTTCTATAAAAGTATCATGTCCAGAACGCCTAAGAGATCAACTCCAACCTCAGGGTTCAACGTAAGTTTTTTATATTTAATCATTTACTAATTTTATAATACTTTGAAGAAAGCATGACGTTTGCAACTCTAACTTGGAACTTCCTATTAATATTTCCAAAATTGTGAAATAAATCATAAAAATTTCTTCATTTATTGTACTATTCTCTTCTTGATCGTTTCTCAACGTGGATGGGGAACTTTTGTTTATAATTTCTCATATATTAGATTCCTTGAAAAGAAGTTGGTGAGCTCTCAACCTGTTACTATAACTTTGAGAAATATGATGATGATATTGATCCCTCCTTCATTCGTTTGTAGTGTCTCATCAAAATTGTAGCCATACTTTTTTGCCAAAAACCTTCACAAAAGAATTGCGTTACAATATATTTTAAAGTCTTGAGATTTTGTTGATATATATCTTCAAGGATCCGTAAAATCAATTTTAACAATGGGAATGTTCACAAAATTAAGCTTTCACGGAGAACACCTTTACGCAACCTGATTTACAAAGAAAATTTTGCGTGGTTGGTTGCTTTCCTATTTAAATTGATTACCCCTCACACAAGGGGTACAAGACGATAAGTGTAATCTTTTTTTATATTAAAAAAACTCATGTTTTGCAAACTAAATGTAAAAAAAATTTTCATCTATGTTATAGTTAACTTCTTTCCACTAAAAGAGTGCTGTCTTTAGAAGCTCCGAAAATATAACTAAATTCGTGTATCTTCCCGATTATTTTTAAACCTATTAATGTTGTATTTAAATAAATGCATGCTAATTAACCTTAATTTAATTACAGACACCGAATGGTGCCGCTACAAATCCCAAGTTGCGTGTTCTATTTCAAAGTCCTATCTCATGTTCTCCTACTGTCGACACTAACTCATTAAAAAAACCGCATTTACATTTACATAAATCTGTGTCTTCCTCATCTTTGCTAACAACAACCCCAAAAATTGAAGCAACAAAGGTCTCTTCGGCACCTGTTAGCAGAACCTCCAGTGATATAACTCATCCGTTTGAAATTGAAGAATTTTCAACACCAGTAAAACTTTTAAATGAGCAGATTTGTCGGATTTCAAATGGAACCCAGGCAGACGAAAATAAATGCAATCAAAATAAATCAAATTCGGATAAAGATTTTGTAGATAGCTTTTCGGAACGAACGTATCTGGAGTTGAATCAACGTCATAAATCGGAACCAAATTTAAGTAAAATCAAAGACGAACCCGTGAATGTTGTGTTCATGGGCAAAAATGAAGTGCTGACTAGTAATAAAATAGTCAAGGGCGCAAGTTTGAAAAATTTACATTTTGACGAAAATACACCGGATAGAGATAGAATTGTGAGAAGAGTATCTGTTTTACAACGAAGACTGTCCGAGAATGATAGTACAGTTGATTCACCATTTAAGCCTTGTATTAATACTCCAAGCTATGAAAGTTCTCAGAATCTGAATGTGTACAAAAATCTAGACTTAATAACGAGTACACCCTCATTATTTCTCGGCAGAAGGTCAATGTCTCCGATTACAAAATCCACACAAAGGATGCCGAAAGCAATGCAGGTAAAACTTTAAAAGTTCCTTCATAACAAACAATCTTTTCTTTGCATGTATTGCATTAATTTTGCTTTAGATGTCCCCGCATTTTCTTTCAAATGCAAGCAATTTTTATGTAATTTACTAGTTTTTATTTTTATTTTTTTATTGTGGAAAGGAATCGATAATGACACCGCGATCCAGGAAACCAGTCATGCTGACCACAACAATTGGATCTTCCGAACAGAATCAAACAACATTTCAAAGTGATTTGTCTAATTTTCGAGAACAAGATGAGGATTCAGTTCTAAACAGTAATTCGTCCATGAAACCGCCAACATCTTCTCGTTTTTATGTAAATGATGACAATCACATGAATGTTATAGAGTCCTTTGAGCAGGAGGATGAATCGAGATCAAGTTCTGCTCCCGGTTCTCTCACAAACACCTTTAGGTAATTCATCTCGTACCCCCTAGGTGTATAGAGTTAATGTACCCTTTTAGGGAATATCTTCTTAGTCGGAGTGTTTTAACTACAAGTCCAGTGGATTCCTCATTCTCCAGTCATCCAGATGATTTTGGTTCAACAACGAATATTCAAGATTTGAGTGAATCACAAATGAGTGCGAGTTTATTATATTTTTTGGATGGAAATCAACCAGATACTCCTTCAGAGGCCGAGGATTACTGTGATAATAATTCTGCCATTGCAGCGAATTGTAGAAAACGTACAGCTACAAAAGAAGACAGTGACAAAGAGAATTATCCTGATGATATCGTGAAAATGAAAAAAATTTTAGTTGTTGAAAAAAATCCCCGAGAAACATCACTGTAGTATTTTATATCAAAGAATATTTCATTCTTTACACACGTATGTATAGATTTTCGTATATATTTTAGCTTTGAATTTTAATTAAAGACATTATTAATAATGATTCAAATAAAATTAAATGTTTTAGTCTTTTCATAACAGTTTCAGAATGTACTTTCTTTCGCGATAAGGAGTTGCTACATTTTTTGCCTAGTTTCTCAGAGAGGAAGATATTTTTATATTAGATCGAGGTTTCCAAGCAGTAGTCGAGGAGATGAAAACATGGGTATAATATTTTCATACCACAGTTAACAGATCGCCTTGAACACTAGCTGACAACGACACCAGCTAATAGATCTTAGCCTGATAAACAAATCCTTGACTATTGACATACTCTTAAGTGGCGCTTAATCAATTATATAGCTGCCATCGTTCTCTATGACCTTCTTTCATCTAGTTATCAGCTTTTCTATCCCGGCTTTAAAAAGTTCTAGAGTTTTGGATTTAAAAAACTCAACCATTGCGTTTTTGACCCTTTGATAAGAATTAAATTGTTTCCAGTTGGAAAATGTTGCAAGGATCTGAAAAGATGATAATCGGATGTGGCAAGGTCTGGTGAAGATGGAGGATGGGGGAGAACTTCCCATTCTAGTTTCCTATATTTTTGTTATATAATTCTTGTAGCATATGACTTTCCATCAAACAAAAAAAGGAATTTGCTTCCATGAATATTGGATTTTGCAGTTTTTCTTGTTGGTTCTCCAGTGCAAAGCCATTGTTTTTTCCTCAGTGGATTATCATAGAGAACCCATTTCTGATATCCCGTTATGACACAACCAAAAAAATGCTTTTTCATGGCGGTTTATGAGTAAATTGCAATAAAAGATCTTTGCAATTTGTTTTCATCATTGAAAACATGGGGAACCCATACATCAGGATGTTGAAACTTCCCTATGGATTTTAAGTGGTGTTGAACTTTTAACCACGAAGCCTTCATTCTTTCTGAAATTTCCTCAATTGTTAGGCAAGGATCTTCTTCAACAATAGCCCGCAAAGTATGTTCATCATATTCAACTTAACGGCCACTTCTTGGGAGGCATCTTCAAAGTCAAAATTGTCACTACGGAATCTGTTGAACCCTCGGTAGCACTTGCGAACGTCCTTTAAATCGGCCAATTTCTTCACAGGGATCCGATATGAAACCTCTAGTCTAGTTATATGAAATTAAAAATGGAAATTCTTTGAAATAAGTCCATTAAACTTGGGATGCAAATATACTAGTAAAACTAAATATCGAGGCAGAGTATGAATAAAATCGGGTAACTCTTACAGAGGCTTGCCATATGAACCACGTAAATTTCTTATTTATTAAATGAAAATTCTCGTTTCCCGTTTTGCGACTAAAATGATTTATCGCAGGCAATGTGTGTGCGCTATCAAGTTTTTTATTTGAAAAATATCCAGAACATGTATGTTATGTATGCCTACATAATGATACTATAAAAATTAAGCAATTGCTTATATTTAACGTATAAAAATACCATACAGGCAAATATATATATATATATAAGAATCAGTTATGATATTTAAATAACTCTCGAAAGATTGCCTCCTCCGTTTCAACAAGAAATCTGTTGGCGACACAAGTCCATTCAGTACCACAATAAATACGAGCTTCTGGTTAAAAATATTTATTTCGTAAGACAATCAACCTCTCTTTTTCACTTAAAAATTCTTGATACAAACGAAAAATACTGTAAGTAACAGCTACGGCAATTTGCGATACTTATAGAAAAAACTTGTGTTGCACTCCAATCAGCTCCAATGTGTTCTCGCGTCGTTTTTCTTCCTCCCGTTTCCTAGGCCACTTCACCCGTTCCCTCGGGTACGTTCGTAATTCCCTGAGTGCGTTTTACTTTCGTACATTTAACAACATTCTTTTCTTCCCTACATCTAGGGTATTACATTGGTTCTTGTTTTCATTCTAATTGCTGTTTATTTTTATTCAAATTTTATAATCGAACTAATGATTGTAATCGAGTCTAAGGCCCCTTGCTTATTATGTTGAATGCCTGCTCTGCAGACGTTGGTTGTTGCGATTAGGTTTCATCCAAGGCTCTGTACTTTAAAGGAGTACACATAAGATAGGCAGGTTAGGTACTTTGTAATAACGTGGAGGGGGCATAGCATAATAAAAAGACCAAAACAACAAAAGGTCTTGTAGTATTAATTCTATTTCGATATTAAGGACGTACATTGGCTACAAAATATAGAATGCGGAGCGGTTATTTCACTCGTTGTTATAAAAATGATTTCGCGGAGGTAAAAGGGTAATATCAAACTTTGGGAACAGCAAACTTAATCTAAAAGCAATCCTCGTTGATAAGTTCTGTATTAACAGCCAAGCCTCTTTCCTTTAAGGCCTTTGTAATTAGCCGGTGCTTCTCATGTCTCTGTTCTTGTTCTCTCCTCTGGGCGTCCAAAATCTCCTCAACCGATACTTCTTTCAATGGCAATTTAGATTCCCTTTCTCGATCCTAACAAAAAAAAAGTCTTACAATTTGTTTTTTACATTGCAAATAATCTGCGCTTACGATTTCTCCTAATAAAACAACATTTTCTCCCCTGATAATAAAAACACCTCTAGGAATATCACCGTATTCAGAACCCACATGAATTCTTTCGATTGTTCTGTGTAGCACCAGATTGGCGAATTGATCCACTGACCTAAGGTAGCCTATTAGTGTCCTTCCATCTCTAAGCAATACCATCAACTTTTCTACAAAACAAATCTTAATTTATTTCAAAAGTTAAAAGCCAGGAAAATTACTATCAACTTCTTCGAGAAGGTGAGCAGTTCCCGCCAGAGGATTTAAATCGTCCATGCTGTTGATCCTAGTTTTAATTCAATTGAAATTTATATTCGCAGCGTCTTGATGACAAAAATGCTTTTAGATATGCCTTTATTTAGTGAAAAATACAGATTCTAGAGACAAGTAAACATTGCTGCACTAAACCACAGGTGTCAAAAACTTGACAGTTACAGGACAGAAAAGGTTTGTGCTTAGGATGCCGACTACTTTGTATTCGTGTATTTAGTTTTATTTTTTCCGGATTTTGTAAAAAATTCTTTAGAATTACTAATTTTACTACTTTTATGCCTATCGATCAAGCCATCTGGCGGAATTTTATGGATTCACATTCCTAATGCAACTCTGTAAATAGAGGGCAAAAAGGTGGAAAGAAAAAGGATTTTTTTTGTAGCACTCCATTTATTAAGATGCGAATGCGAGGTGTGCACCGTTTTCGCACTATTTTTTCAAACTATCATCGAGATTTTCTAATAATTTTAAATTTACTGGGTATAAATGAATGGCCTAAAATTCAGACTTTGCAAAAAATGCGTTTCGATTTCTAACAAGTTTTAACGCAATTAAATCTTCCTATGTGGATTTTTCTTAAATTTTTGCATTATTTTATACAAATTTTAAGCTTTAGTTCCATTTCAGTCCGGTAGGGGAAATACAGCTGATAAAATTATTGTCTTATTGCTCAAATTGTAGATGTCGCCTGCAGTTTCTCG
Organism: Dasypogon diadema; assembly: GCA_006980735.1. NCBI lineage: Eukaryota > Metazoa > Arthropoda > Insecta > Diptera > Asilidae > Dasypogon > Dasypogon diadema. The sequence continues at coordinate 3,481 of QYTT01089678.1, read as the reverse complement.
GTCATGTTGCAGACAAAATTCGTTTTCTTACGTCAGTGACCAATTTTACTTACTCAGTTGTATGGCGTGTTTCAAAGTTTTCGAATATTTACAAAATATTAACCAAAGTGATTGTAAACGACTAAAAATCAATAGTTTTAATTTGTTGAAATAAGTAAAAACTAGGAATTTTGTAACACGCAGGTCGGTGATTTTGACAGAAGCTGCCACAACAAAAACAACAACCTGCATCTGTAAAAATCTAAAGAAATTTCGTAGTGGAATTATTTTCCTACAAATTTTGAAAATATATGCGTAGGAATTACCGATTATAGTTATTACAGAGTTTAAAATGAATGCTTTAATTCGGAGCCAAAAAAATGTGTTTGCTCTAAATTATGGTTACTACACCGGATGTCCTAATAAATGTGAGTAAATTTCCATCGATAAAATAATTTCATTGATGTCGTCATTAAATAGTGAAATGTTAGTGTTATTCCTTTCAAAGTGAATAGAAAAAGTTTGCCACTCATTACGCTTGGTTTAAAAAAAGAAATATTGCGTTTGGTGGTGGTGTTCATGTTCACATTTAGGCAAACCCTTACATAATAAACTTGGGAAAAGTTCTCTACAAAGAAACTGCGTGCGAAAATTAGCAAAAAGTCAACAGCAATTGCTTTGATTTCTGATTCTGGTCAAGTTCAACTTTTCATTTTATTCTTCACTTGACCAGTGCATGACTTTGGGCTCTATTGTCTGGCAAGGCAAGTTTCGATTGTAATTGAGGAGCAACCTTTGTGCTCTTTAGATAAGTACCTGCATAATCTGATCGGGTTTTGGGAATATTTTCTCTTGGAATACCTGTTTGTTTTTTTTAATTTATTTAGGTGTGGGTGATTCGAGTTTGATGAATTTCAAGGTTGAACAACATGCGGCACATCAGTGCCTAGAATTTTTAGATAAATTGTGTTTGTTTTCTGCAAATAGATGTTGCTTTAAGGTTTTCTGTTTTTGCTTAGATTTTCATTTTCATTGAGCGACTATTGTAGTAAAAAAAAAGAACGTACTAGGCGTGTGCTTCTAGTAATTTTAATCAGCTCTCAATGAATACTTGAGATATAAAATGGCAATGAATTAGTTGATTGGAACTGCATTTGCGTATCAATAAAAACATCAACAATTTTCCGGCTGAAATAATGACGAAATTTAACGTTTCTTGATTGCCATGCAAGGAAGAGAGAGACGTTACTATTCTTTGGTCTTAGTCAGGATTTGAAATTGGAACCAGTATTAACCATTACTTCTTGATCTTAAATAGTTAGATTCTGAATAAAACCAAAAAAAATCAATGAGAACAAAATGTATTGTCCTAACTCATAACGTTCTGAAATGAATTTATTTTTTATTCTCGATGAAATGTTTTCTTTCAAAACCATAATTTACAGAAATATAAAGTTCTCGTTCTGCATTCAGTAGCTTCGCTAGACTACTGGACTAACCAAACCAATTTATAAATTTTAATTGTTCTGTGCAGTGTGTAATTCTTGTAAGACGATAAGTGCAACAATTTTTAATCGCCGCTCATTAGTTATACTTTAAAAGGTGATTAGAGGTGTAAAAGTATCGGAAAAAGCTGCTTCTTTTTTATACTGCTTTTTTTATACTTCAATATGCCTTTTAAAAAAGCATGATGTCGCGGTTTTTATGGTTTTTACGGATTTTTACGACTTTTTATCCTTCGTATCGTTTAAACCAAAGCAGCTTTTTTCTTTTTTCTCTTCGATAGTTGAAATAATAGGGAATTTACTTGTATATTCGGGTATTTACTATCCTTTTCGCATATTGATATTAATATTTTTTTTCTATATTTATTTTAATTCAATTATGAACTCAAATATTAACTTTTAATTTACACACACCACTAACATTCCTATCTCTCTCCTCTATCATATTTGTTTCTTTAAAAATACCATGCTAAAAAAATAGCTAACGCCTTGCTTACATTTTATTTGTTGCTTCTTAACTACCTTCGATTAATTCGTTTCTTTATTCCAAGAAATCCTCAAGACAAGGGAAATCGCAACAATTATTAAGCCGGCCACGTATTGTTCGGAATTTCCTATTTTACATGCAAATTAATTGTGGTTTTTCCGAATTTCTGCCGACACTGAAAAGAGAAAGACGATTAAATTAATATCTTCTCTTTTATTTCCTGTCAACAGTATAAAAAGTGCAAAATCTCTAATTTTAAATTATTAAAACAATAAAATTTTGAAAGCCTTTTCTTTCTTCGTCGTAGGGAAAAAAATGCATTTGTAGTTAATTGTCCGCGGCTACTTATACTTACATATTCACAACTGACCTTCAAATCTATAGGCAGTCCTACTATCCACAACCTGTCGACGCACCATTTAGCTTTAATATTGGAGCCGCCATTTCAAATCTCATGTCAAATCAAATGTTTCCAATTATGTTAAAACGTTCCTTGGGTGCACTCTGGACACCTATCTTAATTATCGGAGAATCATTTTCCTTCGTAATCTCCTGATAACAAAACAACCAAGTTACTTGCAATCTGGTAGAACCTCTTCTTTGACATTGCCGCGTTTTACGTCTCGCTCTAGTGAATGCCATTTCTTTGTCCAGGCCGTTAGACTTTGGAATTCTCTCCCTCTTCATATTAGAAGGAGCAGCACCGATCGTAATTTTTCTGACAATCTATTTGAATATTTAGTTTCTACATAAATATTTCTACCTGACTTTAATTTAGTAATGAATTATAGTTAATACCCTTTTTTGTAATCTTTAGGATACTGTTATCTGGCTTTTCATATTATTAATTTTTTTTTCAATGTAACCTGCACTTTTTTATAAGATTGTATCTTAATAGTGTAGCGTTTTTTTCAGAATAAACTAAACTAAACTAAAATCTCCAACATTTGACTCCAGATTCGAAATCAGCGACCTCCAAAAACCCATATGGACTTATTTTCATGATGATCGAAAATTTTTTGAAAAAGTTAACATTTACGACCGCTATATTTGATCCGCCATGTTGAATTCTTAAGCGTTAATGTTAAATTCGTAATCATCAGCCCCAAAAACCTATATATCCGTCATTTTGCCAACATTACATTGACGTTTAGAAAATCTTGTCCATCATATTGGATCCACCATTTTGAATTTAAGAAATTCGACTCTGGATTCCCAATCAACGACCTCGAAAACCAATATATGTATATTTTTATGACGATCGCAAAAACTTTTGAGAAAAATTTACATTTACAGCTTTAAAAAATAAAACTTTCATGTGGCAACCCTCTGAAATAGTTGCCCGATTTGGTTCATTTTCTGCTAAGATATTTAGGTTTTACTACCCAGTGAAAATTGTGTATGCATTACATGTATATGCTCTGTAACGGTAATGAGAAGAAAATATACTCTGAAAGGCATCAGAAAGAGACGGTTGTTCGTCACCTACCGGCAATTAGTTCTAACATAA